>JAUTBT010023213.1:0-20473 GCA_032361225.1 Lepetodrilus schrolli
AGAGAGAGAGAGAGAGAGAGAGAGAGAGAGAGAGAGAGAGAGAGAGAGAGAGAGAGAGAGAGAGAGAGAGAGAGGGTACATGGTGTAGGAGATGGTCAAACCAAGAGGTGTGTGTAACTTACCACAGCAGTTCGGTGACTTGTGGACAGTGTGGTGTGCTTCTTGGCACGAGAAAGATCCTCCCAGTGATTGCCCACACCGTCTGGGATGATCTGGGATATATAGTACTGGTGGTTGTCCTGTAACACAGATGGCTATTTACCATTAAAACATGTGCAATATACAATAGCTCTTGCTGTTTCCATGGCACCCATAGAGGCAGGTTTCCAGGCTATGTATAGTGGCAGCTCACCAAGTACTATTAGTATTACTGTATGTATGCAGGGTTCTCACCTCCTTGATCTTGGACCTCGGTGTGGTGCTTCCAGTAGGTCCTGGAGTTGGGGCTGGAGTTGGGGCTGGAGTAGTGGCTGCTACATGTGTTGTCTGCTGGGCTCCTGTGGGGGCATGGGAGAGGGGACGGGTAGTTGTGGTGGGAGTTTTAGTGATAGTTGTGGTGGTAGTTGTAGTGGTGGTATTTGAGGAATGTGGCTGAAATTTAGAATTTTCATTATTAGCATACTTTTGCAAAGTAAGATTAATTTAAGTTGTCTATATGGTTCCTGGAAATGTTGGACCATAAAAGGAACCAAAATTCCAGTCATCAGTCATTATATATAGGAAGATGACGACATTGCATGAGAACCGGATATTTGAAGTCTGGATAAACAGGAGAAAATTATTTCTCCATATTTTCTATTTCTATGAGATACTTACTTCTAAAACACACTCGAAATACCCGCAATTCCCCCAGATATAGCTGATCTATTTAAACTTACGTTTTCCTGCCTTGTATGGAAAACACAAAATTTTGACTTGCAAGAATTTGTATTATGGTGCAATCGCCCGAATGCAGTACGGTTAAAACATACAGATCAGCAATCTGTACAACCATCCGCCATAATGTGGCCCCGACTTGTCGGCACACCTGATTCTAAGAGAACTGGTCAATTCTCTGAAAATAAATGCACCATTAAGGTACCGCAATGGAATGTATTTATTTTGTTGCAAGCTCTCAAAGGACCACCCTTGGAACCCTCTAACACATGCGACGCAGCTCAATGGTCTTACAAGACTGCGTTCCTCTTGGACTGGGAGAAATATAAAGTACATTTGTCCCTCCTACCTGACTTTGTGGCAAAGAACCAACATCTGGGGGAAACATTCCCGCCAATCGTGGTTCCGTCACTAGCTCACATACTTCGATCTAAGGACCCGAATAGGTCACTCTGCCCCTTCAGAGCCCTAAAGTGGTATTTGGAGAAATCCAAACCGACACGATCTTTTCCTTCACAAAGATTGAACAGCAAGGCTGACCTCAAAGGCAACCATGGTACTCTGCGAGCACACAAAGTCAGAGCAATTGCGACATCCCTGGCAACATCAGGTCCGTTTCAATGGAGAACATCTGGAGAGCGGCCTTTGGCGTAACGAATCTACCTTCTCCCGCTTCTAACTACGGAAAGATATGACACAGGATGTGGAGGTCCTTGCCTAGCAAGACCTCCACTAAGAATCATTAACAACATGACCAGGGCAACGGCCATACAATTTAACTAAATTTTTGCACGAAAATCCGGCCTCCCTCCTCCATAGGAGAGTCAAAGTCATCCGAGTGTGTTTAAGAAGTATCGAAATAGAAAGGGGAAAATTATTTCTCCTTATTTTCTATTTCTATGAGATGAGATAAGATAAAACACACACCCGCCCACCTTCCCCACAGGCTGTACAGAATCGGAACGAGAGATATACAGTTGACTCGAAAGAAGGTGATGCATTACGCCCATGCAGCGGGCGGGGCACCACGTGGTACACTGTTGAGGCCTTGTACTGGCTTAACACGCCTCTCTACTAACAGTGCAAGCTGCATTCAGGCGATTGCACCATAATACAAATTCTTGCAAGTCAAAATTTTGTGTTTTCCATAGAAGGGGGAATTGCTGGTCTATTCGAGTGTGTTTTAGAAGTAAGTATCGAAATAGAAAGTCTTTAAGCACATTTACCATATATTAGAATAAATACTATTAAAGCAGGAATTGCAGTAAAAATAAAAGCAGAATAAACATTTTTTTATGAGCTTTTAGTATCTTAGCGTGAGTCACAAGTTTAGAATTCATGGCAGAGGTTTTGTTTATGTGTATGAATTTACAATTCATTTTAGGTAGGAAAATTTCACATTCAAGTATATATTTTTTTCAATTCCGTAAAATATGGGTCTTACACAATATGAGTGGGTGTGCCACTTACAGGAGTGGATCTGACACTTACAGGAGTGGGTGTGACAATTACAGGAGTGGGTCTTCTACACCTTAGGAGTGGGTGTGACACTTACAAGAGAGGGTGTGACACTTACAGGAGTGGGTGTTACTGATGAAGTGTTACTTGTATCCTCCCCAGCCTGGCGCCGATATCGTGCTCTCCACAGTGGCTTATAGTGTATCACAAACTGTTCCAGGGACGGACGTGAGGCTACTTCATAAGACACGTGTACATCTGAAACAATGGCAAATACATACATACTGTAGTATGATATTACAACAATTGTCTACAATTTCAACATATCACTGCTTCCTTAAAAGGACTCATACACACAGGTGATTTTACCTCTGTCCGTTATTATTATTGCTCATATGTAATATATAGAGCTATATTTGTGTTGAGGCTCTAAACCCCAATATAAAAAAAAAACAAGATTGAAAAAAAATATATATTTGTAAGAATCAGAGCTTTCAGGCAAGAACAACCATCTAAATAAATCCTTTTATCTGTCATTCATAAACAAAACCTGTAAAATGGTGTCTATTTCATAGTCTCGTGGTTAGAAGAGTACGCTGTGATTGGTCAACGGCCAGACAGTTGACATACGGTCATATAAAACTAACCAGATGAGTGCACGGAAACTGAGCTGATTTATCGATAACAGATCATTTGGAAGGAATAAGCCACTGTACGTGGTGTAATATCATGAGTTCTTTAGGTCTTACGATATGAATTTGGTGTTTGAGTCACTTTAACTGAATATAATTGTACAAATTATCATTTTCATAGAGGCAATTGATTTGCTGATGAATACACCTTAATCATGTTAATAGCTATAAAATAATGGAGATTGCTGTATTTTGATCAATACAGAAATACCTGTACTTGAAATTAGGACTTTTTATATCATTAAATCAGATCAATGCTTTCATAATGAAGTTGATGAAACCAGATCACCAGGAAATTAAACTTGATGGAGATCTATGCATTGCAGCAAATACGAGGTCTCCTTTCATTACAGTAATGTGCTGAAACTTTCGGCAGTGAAATGCAAATCGTGTTAGTTTCATTGGATAACAAGAAAAAAAATTGCTTGTATCTTCAAAAGTTCAAAAACATTAAAATCTTTCATGTTTTAATTTCCTCGAAATATCAGGATGCTCATGATCCATGTGATGTGAACACGCTCAAATTACTGAACAACTGAAAAACACATCAGACCTGCATTGAGTTCTACTATTGTTCATGAATATACAGTGAGTGTAACATTATCATTTATTGTACATAGGCTAGTTAAGCAACCAGTTATCGCCTAAAATATAAAACTTTTCCTGGATATTTTTCTTAAAACGAAAATCACTTTCCTTAAACTTACTATGGCATGCCCCATGTATAGTCATAATGATTGTATATTCAAAGTTATCTGCACAGCCTCGGATATAGAGTGAGCTATGCAAATGACAGTACTAGTTATCCCATAAAACAGTACGGGGTGCATACCTCTGCGGTGAAATAATTTGATTTTAAATTTGTAAATTATGAATATCTAAAAAATGTTTGGATATAAAACAAGTGATGATGTATGTATAGTAAATATGTGATGTACATTTAAAATTATAAATAAAGTGAGCACAGTTATTGTATATCGTGAACAAAACATAAAATGCTGTGGAACATTTAGGGAGGGAACTTGTGTTAAACCCTAACTACATGAAAGGACATTATGGCATATTTTTTATTTATTTTATTTTATTTTTGATTGGGGTTTTAAGTAGCTTTCAAGATTATTTCACTTATATCACGACGTGTCAGTTTAGGGCAGGAGGAAACCCGCAACATCCGTAGCGCTGAATGTTGCAGTAGACCTGCGAGCATCGGCTGGTACTGACAAGACCAAGGATGGTAACTGTATTGCCACTCTACAGACATTGCATCCTATCAATATCGCGTCAGAAAGGTAACTTTCGCGAACATTGACGCCGGACCCCCAGGGGCGGGATTTGAACCTGGAACCATTGGCTCAACTGTCCAACTGTTCTACCACTGCGCTACCACCAGTCAGGTCTTGGGCGATGTAGAGAGTGGGCGGCTTGTGAGAGCAGTGTTATTAGTGTTTGAAAAAGGCTGGAAGATAACGTGGACGGATGTGTTGTGGACAGCTGTATTCGCGTCGTGGACGGATGTGTTTGTGTTGTGGACGGATATGTTTGTATCGTGGACGGATGTGTTTACGTCGTGGACATTTATGCTTGTGTTGTGGACGGATGTGTTTGTGTTGTGGACGGATGTGTTTGTGTTGTGGACGGATGTGTTTGTGTCTTGACTGATGTGTTTGTGTTGTGGACGGATGTGTTTGTGTCGTGGACGGATGTGTTTGTGTCTTGGACTGATGTGTTTGTGTTGTGGACGGATGTGTTTGTGTCGTGGACGGATGTGTTTACGTCGTGGACAGTTATGTTTGTGTTGTGGACGGATGTGTTTGTGTTGTGGACGAATGTGTTTGTGTCGTGGACGGATGTGTTTACGTCGTGGACAGTTATGTTTGTGTTGTGGACAGTTATGTTTGTGTTGTGGACGGATGTGTTTGTGTTGTGGACGGAAGTGTGTGTGTTGTGGACGGATGTATTCTCATATCCCCCCCCCCCCCCGAAAACAACTATAGTGAATCTGATCACCCAGCAGAGAATGGGTACCCGGAAGGATGAGATGGGCATGTGAATGATAACCTTGTAGCGCCATGAACGGCAGGTTGGATAGTCACAATGATACTACCTGTGGAGTTGAGAAGGAATTGAGTGTACACAGATCGGTTGGTAATAATGTAGTGTCATGAGCATGCTTTCGAGTGTGGATTTGGCGCAATATAAATGTTCATATTATTATTGTTGTTGTTATTATTAGTATTATTAATATTATATTCGTAGGTGCTGACAAGCAAGTTTAATAAGGGAGAGCTGCAGTACTGGCCACAAGACCTATGTCCAAAGCCCGACAATTGGAAACGTGTGGTTGGCGCGGCATCAGTCAATATCTCCAGCCGCGTGCAGGACATCGTGGATACGTGGGACCGTGATGAAGGCATTGTAGCAAAGGTCAAGTTTGAAATCATCAATAAATTTCAGAGAGATGTTGAACTGTTCGAAGATCAGACCAAACAGATTGAAGGTATGCTATTTGGAGTAGGTGGTGAATTTCACTATCTATTCACCTGTCTGTATATTATGTGTAGAGCATCAACGTTTTCTTAAACAATAGTATATATATAATATCATCAAAGAGGACGTTTCACCATCTCAACATGAACATATTGAATGTCAGTAGGACCTGCGGAAAATTAACCTAATTACTTAATATACCTGTGTATACAAATTAAATGTATATACATATGTTAAGGTGAAATACGTTTGACCATGAAATATATCAACAAAACGTGATTGTATGCCTTTAATGATGCTAGTAAGCCTCGAAGGTCAATATCATAATATAAGTTGTCAATTCGTCACCAGTGGGATGATGTACCCCGCTTGAGAGCCCTTGTACCTCGCGCCGTTACTATGGACATTAACAAACATTCAAACATACTTGGTAAGCAAAGCTACTGCCGACTAAAAGGCTGTCATTGCAAGATTGAAACAATACAAAGCGAATTACAATTAGATGCATCGTGCTAATTATAGAGATAATCCCATTGACATATGTATACAGTGAATTGGATGATGATTAGCTTAACTGAGCTGTGGCCAAGCTATAGTGGCTAATGGTGGCTGGCCCGCCAATATTATATATAACAATAGACTTGATTCAGACAGTCTAATTTGGACGGCATTATTAATAATATTGTAGCAAATATCACACTGTCACACATGTACGGATGAAAAGTTTTGTATAAATTATATTCCTGCTTCAAACGCGCACACACACACACACACACACACACACACACACACACACACACACACACACACACACACACACAATTTTTTTTATATATATTATGTAAAATATATATTTAAAAATGGTTTAGCACACACACACACACACACACACACACACACACACACACACAATTTTTTTTATATATATTATGTAAAATTTATATTTAATAATTGTTTAGCACACACACACACACACACACACACACACACACACACACACACACACACACACAAATTATATATATTATGTAAAACAATATTTCTAATACTGGTTTAATATATCATTCTCAGGTGTCTTCTTGGGCGAGGACGTGAAGGCTGTTGTTGACCTTCACAGTTCCTTGAAGGTTCGAGCTCCAGTCCAGAGCGTGTGGAGACGGGCCAGAGCTGGTGGAGGGAAGGACGAGGGTTTCATGAGTCTGGGAAGTGCTGTGGGAGGTGCTTTCAACCTGGACAGTCGAGCCAATACGGTCAGAAACCTGTTCAAGACCTACAGCGCAAAGAACGCAACTCATGTCATGCAAGAAGCCACCAAGCTTTTCATGGACGGATTGACCGAAAAAAGCGCCACCGCCTCTCTGGACAAGTTCTTTGAACGCTTTTCCAAGAACATCGATATAGTATGAATTCAACTCAATATTAAATAAAGCGACAGTCATGAATCATTCACTGTAATGTTTTACTATAACGTGCGGAAGCGGGTGGTAACTCAATGGTAGAACGTTTGAACTTTCGGTTCAAATCCCTTTCCGGGAGCCCGGCATTCATCAATGTTCCCAAAAGTTAATACCATTCTCAGGTAGGATACGCTGTTTGTACCGTGGCAATGCAGGTATTCTTTTTATTGGGGTTTAGAGTCGCTTTCAAGATTCTTTCACTTATATCACAACTTGTCAGTTTCGGGCAGGAGGAAACCCGCAACATCCGTAGCACTGAATGTTGCAGTAAACCTGCGAGCACCGGCTGGTACTGATAAGACCAAGGATGATAACTGCATTGCCACTCTACAGACATCGCATCCTATCAATATCGCGTCAGAAAGGTAACTTTCGCGAACATTAATGCCGTGCTCCCGGGATTTGAACCTGGATCCTTTGGCTCCGAAGTCCAACGTTCTACCACTGCGCTACCACCCGTCCCCTGTGTGTGTGTGTGTGTGTGTGTGTGTGTGTGTGTGTGCGTGCGTGCGTGCGTGCTCGCGCGCGCGCGCGCTATTAATGAATTATAGAAATAGTTTTACATTTCAGATATTAATGCGTAATTGCTTCCTATATTTCAGATTGGGAGGATGCTCCCAGAATTCCTCAAAGCTGACCGCCAGTTGATGAAGTCACTAACGGACCAAGTGAAGGATCAGCAGACTGACCTGACGACCACGTACCCCAAGGGCATCTCTGCCGGCACCGACCTACAGGGCAATCTAGACATGTTCTTTGCAAAGAAGTTGATGAAGTTTGACTTCACATTTGAGGAGTTAAATATGGGTCTAGGTGAAGAACCTATCGGTAAAGGAAGCTTTGCAAATGTCTACTACTCCCATTTGGATACGTCGGAAGGATTTGTTCAAGTAGCGCTCAAGATCTGCAAGGACATCCTCAACGTCAGCAACGTTACAGACGTCCTTCTCGAGGACAACATTCTCAGGTATGTCGAGCTTATATTAAATATATTTGACTAAGTAGTATAATGTATGCACTGAATATATTACCACACACACACACACACACACACACACACACACACACACAGAGAGAGAGAGAGAGATCAAAAACAGGGAAAATATTTTTATATTATATCTACTAATAAAGAAAAAAAAGTGTTTCATTTAATTAAAATATGTGTTAATACGCTATAAGAGTTTTACTCAGGGAAGAAAATACTTGAATCAGTATAAATAATTAACTATCTTAATGTATTTTCGTTTCATTACTTTCCCTATGTTTATACCCACCATGAAACTATACAGATACTGAATCGGACAAAGTACATACCCAACAAAACTAATTAAGGGCCAGTAGCCTTTTTGGACATGCAAATTCAGCTTAATATTAATTTATCAACGAAGAATTTCCAAATATTTACCGACTCCATGTACTCTTCAAGAACTTGCAGACGCATTGGAAGAAAGATTGGCACCAGATTCCTCAAGCGAATATCCCAAATTTGGGCGAAAGGTTTTTCCAAAAATATCTGCCGGCCCTTAATTTATTTTGTTTAGTATATAACTGCTTTATATGACCTTCCAGAGATCTGGACCACGAAAACGTGGTGAAGTACTACGGTGCGTCTCGGCAGCTGGTGGGGAGAGACATGAAATGGGTCATGGTTCTGGAGTACTGCCCGAAGACTCTGCAGGAAAGGTTCGTGGGAAAGCAAGCAGAATGTCCAGCTCTTAACCAAAGTGGAATTTATGCCCTCAGAGTTCAGTCCATGAAAGTTGTGGCCAACTTCGTTGAACAGATCTGTTGTGGTCTGGAGTACCTTCACGGGAAAGGCCTGGTTCACAGGGACATGAAGCCTGATAACATACTGGTGAGTATAGGATGATGTCGTTGAAGAGTTCAGTTCTTTGCACTCATCTGAAATCTATCGGTAAAACTTTTAAGGAAATCACCATCTCTCGTTATACATGGATTTGCAATTTTGACTGTCGTCTAATTGTATTTTTTATTTTTTTTATCTAAATACCTCCATTACATGTACGTCATCTTAGAATTTGTTAAAAGTAATCATTTACATTGTTTCTGGAGCAATAACGACAGTATCGAAATGGTTTGTTGGTAGCCCTTGTTAAAGACGTTTCGTGGTATTTTTTTCGATTTTTTAATTTTATTTTATTTTTCATAGTGTGGTAAGGACTATAATTTGTTGGGTAAAGGTCTGTACTTAAGTATGTTAAATTGAAGAAAAAAGGTTTGTCCCATTTATGGAATAATGTGGAATAATAAAGAGATGAGAGAGTGTTGGATGGTCCATTTCCAAATAGAGTAGTCTGTTAGAGCATATTTTCAATGCTCTCATTGGATGGCACGAAATACCAGTAATGTACTAATATAACCTACCCTTTAGTAGCCCAATGAAATCACTGCATTCACCCTGTTACGTCACCAGAACGATCGATAACAAAGATCATGGTAAACGTCATAGCTCTACCGTAGTCATATTCTTTTCTTTCTTTAATACAATGCAGGTCTTTGTAGTGATGATTAACAGCCGCAAGATAACCTCCACATCTGGCCCCGATTTCTCGAAACAAACTTGAGTTTAAGATTCTGCTCAGCTGAGATTTCTCCCATTGACTCGGTGCTGTAACTTGAGTAAAATCTCAACCAGGTTTGGGTTTTTACTCAAGTTTCAGCACTGAGTCAATGGGAGAAATCTCGGCTGAGCAAAATCTCAAAGTCAAGTATGTTTCGAATAATCATGGCCTGGCAACCATCCGGTTCTTATGTCACCAAACACAGGGAAGTATACACCCTAAGCATGATGCTTAATTGTGCTATTGTTTTACTTCAGTTGAACGATAAGGATATTGTGAAGTTGACGGACGTTGGCCTGGCCAAGCGTGTTCACGACATCTCGGGAACAATCGCTGGCAGTCCCGTGTACATGGCACCGGAAGTGCTCCTTCAAAAGGGTCAATACGATTTCAAGGCAGACATGTACAGCGTGGGCATTATGATGTGGGAAATGTGGTTTGGTCAAGATGCGGCGGACCATATCAAGGGTCAACTCTTCACCTCATTTGAGCGCGCGCTTGAGAAGGGACTCAGACCTTCCATGGCGATACACGGGGAGAAGCCTCCCGAAGACTGGCTTCAAATGATCGTCAGAGCTTGGGATGTTGACCCAAAACGCCGACCTACAGCCGGGGAAGTCCGCAAATTCTTCATGAAATTTCAGAATACCTAGATAATCCACGATACTCCCGTGATTACATTTCAGACAACAAACATTTTCCGGTGAAACACGTTCGTACACTTGAACTAATTATTACATGGCGGTTATTATGTTTTCGTTATTATTTTTTATATTTCCACTATGAATGTTTTGGGGTATCAAACACGCATAGAGTTATTTTGTTATATTGCGATATACTCGCAACAGCCAAAAGTGAAAGAAGGTGCAGGCCCGCCTGTTAGTGGGACCCCGGTAATGCCATAGTCCGGAATGTGCCTTCCAAAGACTAAATTATCTGCAGGCGTGGTTCTTGTGGCTTAATAGTAGCTACGCCCCTGATCACAGCTATAGATGGGAATTTTGGACCGAATTTGAGCTTTGAAACCATCTGAAACCAACGACCTTTGCCTTCTTACATTATTCAAAGGCTCTTGGTAATGCGGACTACTATACTTAGAGTACTATAATAGTTCAGTGCAAAACTATAGTTTAATACACTATATATAGGAGTAGACCGTACTCTAATCCTATTCTAACATTGCATACATTTGTTGAAAAAAGAAGCTTACATTCATCAACCGCCCGTTTACGAATACTATACATAAACTGGGCCCGTTGAGGAGGCTGGCCATAGTTTCGCACAAAATGTCTTGAACAATAGGAATTGCTGAATTTTTAGTATGTTGTTCGTTATTCAAATACGAATCCAATGATATAAAAAATATCATAGGGTCACGTGGCATATAAAAAGGTTACATCTGAATGAAGACACCTACCGTCTGAGAATTTTTTAACCATTCGAACACACGAAATTTAAGTGATGCTTTCTATACAGGTTAGAATTATCACTTCCACTACAGCATCGTGAATTATTTATGTAGTGTGGCCATCGATATCACTAAATATCCATAAAATGTCTCAAAATATTCCATATTTAGTACATTACGGCCTTTTCTCCGAGGACAATTACGCGATAGGCCGAAACGGAATTACATTGTCATATTGTACATAATGTACTGTAAACAATTACCTCATTCAACTAAATTTACAATATTTAGAATAAATTTAGCCCCGTTTCTTTGGGCTA
Source organism: Lepetodrilus schrolli (assembly GCA_032361225.1). Lineage (NCBI taxonomy): Eukaryota > Metazoa > Mollusca > Gastropoda > Lepetellida > Lepetodrilidae > Lepetodrilus > Lepetodrilus schrolli. Next base: position 11,281 of record JAUTBT010023213.1, read on the forward strand.
TGCTAAGTGTTTGGAGTACTCCGAACAGACAATATTTGTCAGTGGAACGTCTCGCACAGTGACGCCACCACATCTAAGGCAACTTATTGCTGCCATCTTGCTTGTGCAAGATGTGTGCGAGTCGTTCCTTTCACCATACTGGAGTGACGTCACCTTTCTGTCTGAGAACACTTCGCACACCTGAAAGGAACGGGCCGATGCTTCACAAACAGATAACCTGATTTATCCAACATATGGTTCAATATAACTCATAATATAAATATCATATATTGAACAGTAGTGCATAACACCTGGAATGATTTTCATTGGCTGGTTACATGGCTTGCATCACAATTGTCCCACGCCTGTCATCGTGATAGACGGTTTCATTGGTTGGTACGGTCGGGGCGGTGGGCGGATATATTCATATTTTACTTCCACATGAGAATACGTTTGAGTTGTATGAATTTCCGTTAATTTTTTGTTGGATAAAGAAATTAACAGACTCGCTATTGTGTCATATTGATTTTACGACACTCGTAATTCCAAAGTTAATATTTTCCTCTCTCGATTGGAAAATATTGACTTTGGAAACACTTTGTCGTAAAATCAATATGACACACTAGCTCGTGTATTAATCTCTATGTATTTCCAATTGTCGCCAACCACGAAAACATGTGCAGAACATGTGCGCAGTAGACTGGTGCCAGTCTCCTTAACTTTCCATTCCATCAACTGGGTGTGGCCACAGACATGACGTCATGTCACTGTGACGTCGTATTGTTTGTACATCACCAGCTCGTCAGTGTCTGTAGTCATCACTAACGAGGGGGTTAAAAAGTAAAGACGCATGACGTAATTTTGCCAACTCACTTTACCACCTCATAAAGTACAGTATGCACCTTTGTTTTCACACTGTACTATGTTAAAATTATTACTATTACTACTGCTAGTCACGTTTCTCGCCGAGATTTGCCGACGGAAAGGTACAGGGTATCAGTGACGTAGCAGTGAAATAGCATGCACGCTCACGTGGCAGGCCCTGAAAATGAGCCGATTTGTCTGCAACAGATCATTTGGAAGGTGCACATGGTGTTAGACATCAGTTCTTTAGATTTATACAATATGAATTTGGTGTTTGAGTCACTTCAAATATTATTTACATATTGACACCATTCACTAATAGTGATTAAAGCAACACTCACGGATGTTTTGTCATTTGTAAATTTTGTCTAAATAAAATATATTATCCAATATTACTTTGTTGAAGTTTCACGTTCCTACTATGCAAATGACAAAGGGAATTCGGTGTTTGAAAATTATGTTTATTTTAGTTATCAGAGGGACAATTCATTTTTATACACATTTAACTGCGGATCGATTGATTTTGGGGTTTAACGACACTTTCAACATTTGTTCTCTCACGTCTTGGCGTGCATATGTACTGCTGTACTAGCCTGGATTTCCTCCAGTTTTGATTGCGCTAGTTCAGTTGGAATACAAATATCATGCCGCAGATAGAACATGGACACCCCGTATACCGATTCTGAGCCAACCGGTCCTTGCTTTACCCCTTTATGCGGAGCGCCAAGCAGGGGAACGAACAACAGTCTTTTGATATGACGCGACCGGAGATCGAACCCGCGACCTTCCACACTCCGGGCCGACGCTCGTACTAACTGCTGCAACTTTCTGAATATTGATGCTAGACACCCAGGACTATTTGAACCCGGAACCTTTGGCTCTGAAGGCTAACGTTCTACCATTGCGCTGCCACCTGCCGTGTTTTAATATAAAGTTACTGATCAGCTATACTAGTATATTGTATTGGCCCATATCACATAAAATATTGATAACAAGTGGGCCATGATGAATAAGTAATAGGTTGAATAGAGCACCCGTGTCAACAAATCAGGGGTCCCATTCTAAAAATATTCTTACATCAATCTTAAAGATTTGTATAGTAAAGCGGTGAAAATGTTACGGACGTTCTTGGGCCAAGAAGATCGTAAGAACATTTCGATAATAGGTCCCCCGTCCTCTCCAGACTAATCGTCGCAAATGGATGAAGGATTCCCGCAGGGACGATAAAGTAGACTAGTAGACACAACTATCTGGTGATCACTCTCACTATCAGACCCAACTATCTGGTGATCACTCACTATCTAGACTAGTAGACACAACTATTTGGTGATCACTCTCACTATCAGACTAGTAGACCCAACTTATCTGGTGATCACTCTCACTATCAGACTAGTAGACCCAACTTATCTGGTGATCAATCTCACTATCAGACTAGTAGACACAACTATCTGGTGATCACTCTCACTATCAGACTAGTAGACACAACTATCTCTGCTTGTACACATCCTTGATTGGCAACATGTCATAGTTATTAAGATTCCCTGGTTTACAGATCCGCAGACCTGATTTTTACCACTTTGGAAAATATTCCACCAACTGGTTAGTGCTATCACAATATATACTAGTATGTGGATATGGCGCAATAGAAATACACACATTACTATTGAGCAGTGCTTCGAAAATAATTGTGCATTAAAATCTGAACAATTGAAATGCAATTATATTTATTTTCTGTCGACCATTCATAATCTCTAGTTATTTTCTTTTTTATATTGGACGCAACCAAGTGGCCAAAATATCAAACTACATTTATTAATATTTTCTACCCCCGAGACAAGATTATCACAGAAAATTCTGTAAACGCAATAACTATGGCCTTAGTAGTTGTATAAAAAAAATATCCAAGTAAAGTAAAATGTGTTTATTTTTTTTCATGTATAAAATTCACAATATACAAGAGGACTACACAATGGATTTTTATTTACAACATCAGTTGTTCCTCTATGATCCTCAATGTACTGAAGCACAATTATACAAGCTATATACAACACAATTGCAAAAAGGATCTTGTACGTGTGTTTATGTTATTACTGAATTTATTGAATGAATTGTTATTTTATGTCACCGTAGGAATCTTTCACCCATATGTGACAAGAATTTATTAAACAGTTAGCAAAAATGATAACTAGGTAATAGTTAACTAGTTAATATATGAACACAAATGTGAGATTATATTTATCATATAACTGTAGAAACTATCAAATCGGTTTTCAGTCAAAACCAATATATAGGCAAATGTTGTGGGAACTGGGTCAAGTCACCCAAACAAAATATAGTTCCAATTAAATGTGGGAATATTAATAAAGTATATATGTAGTGTTACATGATGTTGTTTCTTTTTAATTGGGGTTTAGAGCCACTTTCAAGATTCTTTTCACTTTTATCATGACTTGTCAGTTTAGGGCAGGAGGAAACCCACAACATCCGTAGCGATGAAGGTTGCAGTAAACCTGCGAGCACGGGCTGGTACACACAGACCGAGGATGGTAACTGCATTGCCACTCTACAGACGGCGCATCCCAAAGTATATAATAAGTAGGATAGTTCATGTGTCTAGTGAAATCGCATGTATCTCTCCATCTCGTGACATGGGAAAACCGATATTTTCACTCATGGAAAAATATCTCCTTTCCCACATCACTCAATGAGAGATACATGCTTTTTCACTTGACAGATGAAATATCCTCTTTATATTTGTAGTATTAATGACATCACATGCAAGGTAACAAAGCATATTTGTAGGGTCACCGCTGATTTCAATCTCGGAACTGCAGTCTGAATCAAATTTATTTTTCATACACCTCAGAACACCTCAGAAACTCTGGATGATAATTTTCCTCTTCGTGTCATGTTGGAAGTGGTTCATCTTGAAGATATCGCTATCGTAGAAGGAGGTCAGGTTATGGATATTGATCTGTCCAGCCTGAAAAAAAAAAACAACATAAAATTTACTTCTGTTGCATGAAGGAAAACGGAACATACCAAGATATATACTCAACAAAATTAACTAAAAGCCAGAAGATATGTTGTGGGGAAGCCTTCTACCAAATTTTGGTACTCTGCTTAAGGAATGTGGCACCATTCTTCTTCCAATGCGTCTGCGAGTTCTTGAAGATTAACTGAGCTTGACGACATTTAGACATTCTACAATTTTGGAATAACACAAAGCTAAATTAGTATGTCCAAAATTCCTACAGGCCAATTAATTTTGTTACGTATACATTGGCGAAATATCAAATTGCGAATCTTCTGGTAAACAAATGCACATTTCTTTTTACAAAACCTATCTATAAGCTTTAATAAAAGTGAAGTATGCACAGAGGGTGCCCAACCTTTCAAGATTGGTAAGTGGCGTAAAGTAAGCGAGACGGAATTGTGCGATATGTGGGTGGGTTACACATTTGCTGTACAAATCTACAGTTTGTGAACATTATTTATAGCCTTGTTATTGACAGCAAAGTCGAAAAACTTTGCGTCAAAGGTAAGCAATACCATTCTTGTAAACCTGAGAACTTGGTGATGTTACTGATTTCTTGACCATTTATGCCACTTTTTACTATTTTTACATGGGATTGTAAATAAATTAATTTAGAGAAAGATATAACGCTCTGTACAATGGTGTAGGGTTCAAATGTAAATCCAAAAATATCTTCAATAATTCTATGGTGTAACACCACAGATATAATGTACAGACCTGCCAACCCCACTAACAAAGACAAAGCACAGTTTTTAGAACATTTAGTTACAACATTGATTTTAACATATATGTAACACACAATGCAATATTACAACTCATATATTTTACTTTTTACTTTTATTTCATATGGTGTAGGCCTGGGCAAGGAATGTTTTGTTATTTTATGCAAACATGCAGGATTTGATGACACATGAACATAAAGTGATATATGAACAGTGTTAGAATTGTTTTATCTGGTAGCCTAGAGGAATTACTTTATAAAATATGAGCGATGGCGCAGCTTCTCCCCTTGACATTCCGGTTAGCTACAGTCTTTGATGTTACTTCATATGTCCATATGTTACCATAAGAAAAATAACTTCTATTTATTAATTAACAGACCTGATTACTAACGGTACTTTTGTGTAGCCAAATAGTACTTTGACCTGCCAAGTAGTACTAGAAAGTAGAGAGAAAAAAAAAGATATTTTTTTTTAAAAATCAAATGTACTTTTATGGACATACTCTGGTAGACAGACTTTATTTCATAGGGCATTAATAGAGTTGACACTTCCGCTGTTAGAGACAATCTCTGGCAACAATCACTGACTATTTTCTATATAATTTTCAGAGATATTTCACTGTTTACAGACTGTGCCTTGAAGGTATACATGTTTTTTGCACGGATTTCGCAGTGCTGTTTTTTTAATAAAAATTCGGAGTAACTCCGCACAAATCGGAGTAGTTGGCATCTCTGGGTGTACCTTATCTGCCAAATCTTTCTCGGAGATCTCTATACTGTCTTGATCCATTCCGTATCGATTCCGCTGGAAGGTCATCTGATCCTGTGACAACTGCTTTAGGATGAAGAGGAGTAGTTCATTGTTGTCTTTGCGGAAGGACAGATATTGTCCAAATGTCTGCAAATCAAGCACACATCAGCATTATCAGCACACATCAGCATTATCAGCACACATCAGCATTATCAGCATATCAGCATTATCAACACACATCAGCATTATCAACACACATCAGCATTATCAGCACACATCAGCATTATCAGCACACATCAGCATTATCAACACGTTCATAAAGACATGGAATAAAGGAATCGAGTACTTGACAATGTAACTTGAACTTGGAAGCTTTCCAGAATTCAAACATCAAATCATTTAATTTAGTTTTGCTTATAAATCAGAATGCCTTGATTGCTGAATTTAAATGAATTATCAAAGGAAAATTAATATGTATTGACCATGATATCATATAAGTACAGGGTAATTGCCTCTCTAGAAATGATGCCAACTGTCAAGTATCTCTCTTCAGAAACAAATAGGCGAGTGATTATGGAGTTTAACGTCGCTGCAGGAATCTTTCACCCATTTGCGACGATTCAGAAAAAAATAGGAAGGGGTGGCTCAACCTATCCAGCCCCCTACCTCGTCTACTATACAGCAGAGTGGAATAAGCCAGCTCCGAGTTTCGAATGCACATGCGCATGTCAAAGGTCAAAGCACATGAACTGTTTGAGATGCTGTATATAGCGCTAATAATGCATATTTATCATCTATTTCCCAGTACGAACTTATGCGTTTCCTACAACCATTGTAAAGTATTCTGATGGCTGTGATAAGCATGTTAACAGCATTATACTACAGCTTTACTGTAAAATGGGCATTATTCGCGGCTCAACATTTACACGATTTTGTAAAGTTAAAAAACATTCACGATTTGTAGAATTCACGTAGTCCAATTTAAAAAAAAAAATAATAATAATTTTACTTCATTCCAGATTTTACTCAAAGTGGTAGATTCCAGGTTTTTACTTTAAAAAAAAAGAAGCGACATCATAATGTTATACATGCCATTTCAATACATTGCCGACTTTACAGCTTACACACACAATTGAGCACGATCAGCCGATGATTAAATGACCCCACAGTTTATAGTGTTGTTACGTAACCATAATCCAATCAAACTTAACATGGTATTGTCATCTAATTACTGACATAGACAATAGACAGCCTTCAGCCCGAACGTGTTTTGATAACTATCAACGAGTCTCAACCTGGGCAGAGAGTGGGCCCTCGTTCTATAATATGGTCAACTAGTATATTATTAGCGCGTTTCTTAAATTCTCGTTCAAATACAAATAGTGAATTTTGTGACAATTAGAGACACGCGAATAATACCCGTTTTACAGTATTCTGGTGGTTGCGATAAGCACATTATACTACACCATAAATTGCTTTCATCTTTGACACGCATTCTGTGTGTATTCGAGACTCCCGAGATGGCCGATGCCCCATACAGGCAGGTTTACCATACCTTTCTCATGCTTCTCATCACGCTGAACTTCTGCGTACTGATGAAACTTTCCAACATTATTCTAATTGCCATGTTGACGTCGTCCTCGTTGACGTAGTCACGCAAGTGCATCCTCGCGTGAGCCTCCGCCATACGGATCATAGACTCGATGTGACGCACCGTGATCGGGATGGAACCTGTGGCCTGCCATACAAACGGTAAATTATCGTTTTATGTCATAATAACTTTATGGACAAGCTTTAGCGAGTGAAAATAAAAGAATCAAATAGAACATCATTTAATATCCTATTTATTGCCCCAGATGTAATTTAAATAATAAGTATGCCTAAAATGAACGTGCTTTTCATCAAAGGTAATCAGATTCTTTACTGAGATTTGCAGCGTAACCTCCGTGATGTCACAATAGACCTGCACCGTCAATTCATTGTCAGCAGTATTATGTCACAGGAGGTATGTACCGTTTCAATATGACATACATTGAAAAAGCACTCTGGCATATTTTTTATTTTTATTTTTTAATTGGGGTTTAGAGTCGCTTTCAAGATTCTTTCACTTATATCACGACTTGTCAGTTTAGGGCAGGAGGAAACCCGCAACATCCGTAGCGCTGAATGTTGCAGTAAACCGGACACCGGACAGAAATTATTTTACACCACAGTGGGAATCTTTAACCCCCTACGCGACAAAGGTATCTTTGGAACTTACCTACTCAAAAGTTAGCAGCAAGAAACAGCAAAATCAGTTTGTTTGTTTTTTACATAGATTAGTTTCACATTTCTAGAAAAATTAATGTCTTTGCAGTTTCTCTTTGCTGGTGAACTGAATATCTCCAAATCTCCTGGTAAACATTTACAAGGGACTGTATAGGTCATCAAACACAATCTAGGCGAACACCAACATTCCGTCGTACCATCGATTCTCTTCGAAGTTCAGAATACATCTTAGCCACTTTGTCCTGGTCCATCTGATGTAGCTTAGGGTGAACTTTCTCCTTGGCGTAGACGACATACTTCTTGAGGAGGTCCTGGGGTATACCCTCTATTCCAGTGTTGTTCAAGTTATCCTGCACCATGAAAACCCTAAGATTAATCATCTCCCCCATTGAAAACCTGTGGGACATGTGTAAAATGTGCCTTGTTGTACTTGTGTAGACAAATCAAATGTACATACTTTCAGGTCAAATACATTTGGCCCCGAGTGAGTGAATTATTGTTTTATGTCACAGCGGGAATCTTTAGCCCATACACGACGAATTTGGCCATGAATATGTCAACAAACCGTGATTGTATGCCACTAATGTTCCCAATTCAGGGAGACTATCAGAGTGAGTTGAGTTATCGTTTTACGTCGCAGTGGGAATATTTCACCGATATGTCTTGTCAAGAGATATTTATCACTAAAAATTGCATATAAATACAATTGGAGCAATATAAATATGTACATTATCATTATTCTGTATTATACATGAAATAATATTTTTTCACTAAAAATTACGAGAACTATCAGAAGGCATGGCAAGGAAAGCCTCCAGGAATGCATTACAATTTAAAACGACCGTCTGCTTACCAGCATGTTGTCCGTCTGCTCTGTGGCGTTGGGATGATGCTTGATGTGACTGCTTGTAACAAAGCGAGCCAAACTCTCGTCCTAGAAGACATCATGTAGATGATAAAGTAGTGCCATAAGCATGCTTTCGTGCATGGATTTGGCGGAAAATAGATATGCACATTATGATTATTATTTAGACATAGCTAATATTCTTCCAGTATACAAACATTGGATTGATTGGTTGAAAGATTGAAAGATTGATTGATTGATTTATTGCCTTAAATCGCAGCGGAAATATTTCACCCATACACAATGAGATACCTAGAAAACTACAGAATCAATAAAATTACATGTCACTTTTAACTCTCTAAGCAACCAGAGATGCCCTAACGAGCACCTCATCCAGCAGGGAGAGTGTTAATGATAAAAAAAAACACAGTGACATTGTCATGTATTATCCTGTGCAATCTTTAATCCTGTGTTCTTTAGAAAAGTTCAGTTTTTTTTTATTGTTTCAATTCGTTTTTCGACGTCACAGCGGGAATATTTCACCCATATGCAATATTACATTTTGATATTATTATACATGTAAGACAATAAAAGACGCATGAAAAACCATGCCAATATGCTACCATAAAACACATTTATAAGTGGATTTTATTTTTTATTTTTTGATTGGGGTTTTAAGTCGCTTTCAAGATTCTTTCACTTATATCACGACTTGTCAGTTTAGGGCAG
>JAUTBT010023224.1:0-20470 GCA_032361225.1 Lepetodrilus schrolli
TATGATTATCGTGCTATGTGTGATAGTACATAGACTGGTAGTTTGAGAGTGTATATTTTTAATAAGGAAGAAGGCTACTTGACATGCTATGTACGTAATTACAAGCACTATCTTTATTCAGAATTTGTTCTGCTTCTAATACTGTATACTTTATTTTTCATTAATAACAAAATGTTTATATACAAAAGTATAATTAATGTCATAATAATTATAAACATCTATTTCCATTATATATGCGTTTAGATTTTTTTAAAGAAAAATGCATATCGATCACAACAATTGAAATATGGATTGAAACAATGGTACAAAATGACACCAAACCAGCTCAAATCAACCCAAAACTATGCAGGAAATGACTGGTGAAACAACCAACCCAGAGTTGGTACGAACATGTTTTGGAGACAACCATTCCGTAATCAGTACAAATTGATGAAAACCATTATGGATGAAACCATTATCACTACCTGGCCATGACTTGGCCAAGATCAGTAAATATTTTTGTTAGAATTTACACTTCCTGGTTATTAGTTCAAATCTACATTGAGTATTGTAATGTGCTATTTGTTTTCAATATTAATAACAATTCCCCATTGTCACTAGGCATAACTAGGCATGCTAGGTGTAATGTTTATTGATGGCATCGTTTTCAGTATTATTGACGTCTTAACTGAAGATGGCTGAGAAGCCAATTAAGGTTGGAACCAGAGTTGAAGTTGTCGGCAAAGATGTAGTTGGAACTGTTGCGTATATTGGGGCTACTCTTTTCTCAAGTGGTAAGATCAGAGTTAATTCTGCCTGTTTCTCTTTCATCATTCTACTAAATGCACTTTCACTAGTTTTCATTTCATGTACATTGATATACACAAGTTGTCCCTATGCACTATTATAATGACACTGTTATTGAACAAGCTACAAATGATGTTGTTGTCTCCATCATGCTACTTTTATCTGTCATGTTTATAATCATATTTATAATCATATTTATAATCATCCTTGGTCTTGTCAGTACCAGCTGGTGCTCGCAGGTTTACTGCTACATTCAGCACTACAGATGTTGCGGGTTTCCTCCTACCCTAAACTGACAAGCCGTGATATAAGTAAAAGAAACTTGAAAGCGACTCTAAACCCCAATTTTTTTTTTTTTATTAAAAATCTTATTTATACCTTGAGTGCTATATAAATTCATTTATTATTGTTATTATTATTATTATTATCATCTATGTTTATGTTTTAGGGAAATGGATAGGTGTTGTTCTGGATGTACCGAAAGGTAAAAACAATGGCACTGTCCAGGGAAAAACTTACTTCCAGTCTCCTGATGGACACGGAATATTCGTCAGACAGTCACAGGTAACAAGAACAACATTAGGCATTTGCTTGATTATCACAAAAATAGATTATTGATATGTCTTGGATTTTGATTGGATGTATCAGAATGAAAATGCTAAGAAAAAGTATTATTGAAAATATAGAGAATAACATTAATTAAGAATTGAGTGTGAAGGATTTTTGACACTGAAGACATTGCATATTTGTAACATACTTCTTTGACTAAGAATGTCAACCTTGTATTTCAGATTGTCGCCATAGATGATGGCAAGGGCTCTCAGACTACAGTCACTCCCACCGCTACCCCGACCACTACACCGACGCATACCCCAAAGTCCAAGTCGGCAGGTGGAGACGGTAAAATGCATGGACCCAGGAAGTCTGGACTGAGGCCGCCGAGCTATGTGGGAAAAAGTCAGTATTGAGAATATGTTAGAGCTGACATTACTATATTAGTTTTCTTTATTCCTAAGCATTCTAACCAGGCATTGGTTGAATGTCATATTAATCTGAAAACCTCTTCCTTCCGGTTGAAGATACCTGATGTCAAAACCAAATAAAATTATAAGAGCTCCCTTACATTTTCCATACCTGCTAGTATAGTATTATTTTAACATGTTTTGCTAAATGTGTTGTTAGTATTTAACAATGGTTAATTCAAATAGTGCTTTTGTCCCCCTAGTTTCTATCCAGTGCTGTGTCTTTTTGTCTTATTTTGTTGTACATATGACATGTCTCTCCATTTTATTATTGTTTTAGATATTTATTATTTTCATATATTCCTACAACTCTATATATCTCTCTAAATGTACATGCAACTGAAACATGTTTAAGAGATGATATCACTGAGAGTTTTACATGACCCATAGGCTCTGAAAACATCGCCGACTCTGTGGGTAGTCCCACTCCGCCGAGAGAAAGCAACACCCCCAAGGAGATGGGTGACGCTGCTCCCAGTAGGAGAGAGAGTGGCATCCCCATGTCCCGATTGCCCCGGGGTAGCAAGGAGACAACACCTGTCGAGGAGAAGCCAACATCACTGCCCACTCTGGCCAAACCCTCGCCTCCTGTAGAAGTCAAACCTGCAGTGGAGTTGCCGAAGAAGGCAATACCGACGGTAATTTATTATTAAACATTTGTATACTCAAATCTAATGACATTTCATGAAATTAATAATCATTTTGTACACCTCACTTATTTAGTATTGTAATGTGATATTGATATTTCCTTAAATTTGATTGGTTGATCTTATTGAAAAAGCATGATCTAATGCCATTAGATACCCAAATTTATTTTTACACCTCACTTAATTAGAATTGTAAAGTGATGTTTCTATTTTCTTGAATTTGATTGGTTCAATATTATTGAGAAAGCATGATTTAATGCCATTAGATACCAAATATATTTAGAACTGAAAATAATCATCATAGATGGGTAAATCACTTAATAATAATTAAGTTAAATTAAGTACCTTGTATTCATGACTATTTTATCTGTAACTGTGCTAAAAATGTGATGTTCTATGTGTGTCTCATTTGTATGTATGGGTAACATTTTGTAATACTGCCTATTTTAAGAGAATGCTAGGACTATTAACTTAGCTTGCTATGGCTTAAGTTTACCACACTGAATGGACAAATATATAACCATGCATGTTCTAGTTGTGCATTGAACTACACAATGATATCATTATTATTTTTATTATGATATCTTAGCCTATGAGTCTCTGTTTATCTTACCTGCAGTGTTTTTAATTGTTGGTAATTTGATCTTAGTCCACCTCCAAGTCTGACCTCGCTGCCATGGCAACGACCCTGGACGAGAAGATGTCCAATTTGCAGCAGCATCAGGAGATCGAAGGGTTAAAGGCCGAAGTTCGCGACCTCAATGAGAAGCTGGAGACGCTGAAGATAAAGAGGAATGAGGACAAGGCCAAGTTGAAGGAATTTGAGAAAGCCAAGATTCACCTTCAGCAGGTTATAACACTTACTGAATTACATCCTCTAGTTCCTGACTCAGTGATTGCCTTTTCATACACTTTATATACAACCCTGGACAACACCCATATCAGACACCTTGTTCTGAAGAGAGTTGTATGTGTTCTAAAATTAGTCAACTATATTCCAATCCAAGCTTGCATTTATGTGTAAAACATGGTAGTTAATTCATTTTCTAGCATGTTTCAACAAAATGCAAGGAATACGAGGAGATCTCTGATTGGCTCAATCTATTAAACCTGTTTATTCACTTTTACTTGAGTAGGCAAAATAAAAATGGTGTCAATGGCTTTAATTTCCCAGGTCCAGTAGAATATGTTTAACTCTCTTCATGTTGGAAGCAACCAGAGGTGTCTTAAAAAAACAGTGCCTGTCTCTAATCCAGATGGGAGGTGGTTAATGAGGAACTGGAATACATTTTAATGGATAACTGAATTGTGAATGATAAATGATAGAATGAGTAAAGAATTAGTGGTTCCTGTGGTAACATGATTAGATAGTTGTTCTGATATGTTTTGTTCGTGTTTCCAGCTTCAAGAATACAAAACCAAGATGCAGGAAACATCCACTGATCTACAGAGACAACTCACTGCTGCAAAGAAGGTTTGTAAACCATTGGATTAAATAGTGATTTATTGCCTGAAGTCTGGCTGTTTTACCCGAAGTCTCAACCTCTGATGATTTAGTAGTATTTGAAAGATTTCATGCACACGTCATATTGTGTATTAATTCTGCATTAGTAATTGATTATACAAACTGGTTCCATATTATGTAACCACTGCTTTAGCTCTACAAATCAGTAGACAGTAGCATTGTACAGCTATCAGATATTTTATATGCAAACTGGTTCCATATTATGTAACCGCTGCTGTAGTTCTACACATCATTAGACAGTAGCACTACAGCTATCATATATTTGATATGAAAACTGGTTCCATGTTCTGTAACTGCTGCACTGCTGTAGCTCTATTTATCAGTAGACAGTAGCACTGTACAGCTATCAAATAATGACTTTCTATAAACATTGTGGCTACTAGGAGGTGAAGGAAATGCAGGAGGCGTTTGAGAGCTACAAGGACGAGATGGCTGACGTTGCAGAGACGATAGAGATCGCGACGCTGGACAAGGAAATGGCGGAAGAGAAGGCTGAGACCATTCAGGTGGAGGTGGATGCTTTAAAGGAGAAAGTGGAGGAGTTGACCCTTGACCTGGAACTGCTCCACGGCGAGATCGATGAGAAAGGTGAGCAAGTTGACCTTGAGAAAGGGAGGTAACTATTGATTGTATAAATGTAATGAAAAACCATCTTGAGGAAGGGAGGTAACTCTGGATGTGTATTTTATTTGGTTATATGTCGCTTGAATTAAACAAAGTTGCATTAGTGAGCAAGTTAATATTGAGGAAGGGAGGTAACCCTAGATTGGAAAAGGTGAGCGGTGAGCAAGTTGATCTTGGGGAAGGGAGGTAACTAGATGTGAGCTGCACCATACTGTGATAGACGAACACTGTAGCAAGCTGATCATGAGAAAGGAGAGGTTACTCTAAACATTTGCCTTAAGTTGAACAGAGTTACATAGGGATTTAGTGGTCTGAATCCAAAGACCTTCATGGTCACGGTAAAGAGCCTCTAATGAAGCCTTGACAGTGAATATGGAAATTGGATTCACATTGTATATCTTGATGATGCATTCATCATAAATGCTGTTTATGGTTCCAGGTACTGGCGGAGTGGCTGCAAGCTTTGAACTGAAACAGTTTGAACAGCAGAATGAACGTCTTAAAGAAGCCCTGGTCAAGTAAGGTTTTATTTATTTGTGTCCTTTAATTATTCGAACATTACTCTTGTAGAAATAAACTGGACCTGTTTAGCATTAGAGTGTTTTCTGAAGAATAATATAGCTATATTTAGAATCTGTAGAGAAATATTAATTAAATTTAGTTATTAATATTTGTGATTGTATCCCTTTAAATTTGATAAGAAATGTTAAGTAATTCATATGGAATGTAGAGAATGTAGATAGCAAGATCCATTTTGTGTTTGAGGTGTCTTCACTTGATACTCGTGGAAAAGGGCAGTAATATTCATGGTTACATGTCTAGACAATGTGTACCTTTAATATCCTGTGGTAACTTATGTGGACAGGTTGCGGGATCTCTCGAACCAAGAGAAGCATGACAACCAGAGGCTGACCAAACAAAACGAGAAGCTGATGACAGATATCGCTAACCTGAAAAAGGACAAGGAACGGCTACAGGCGGAAGAAGCACAGCTACAGGAACAGCTCATAGAACTGAAGGAACAGGTCAGTCTCGTTTACTTGGACCTGGATCAGTATATTGCAAGGTTAATAGAGCATGCACGCAATGGACGGAAACTAGTCTGGAGTAGGACTACAAATGGTTGATGGTAGTTAAGGCTCCAGAATTCAGTTGCACCGTATTTTCAGAAGGAAAAACACAACCAAAAAAACAACATTGATGGTATGTTAAAGAGAGTTTTATTAATAGATTCATGACAGTATTTTTCATTCAAAGTTTATTTGTTGAATCTGCTGTATGTGCTTTTTGACCGTGACATTAATTAAGGAATTATCGATATCACTCTGCCCAGCTTGTATTGAAGCACTGTCTGAGTTAGTCTGGACATCTGTTCTCTATACTCTGGTTCCCCATTTCACAATGACACCCTAAATTTAGGAGCTCCCAACTTTATGACCCAGTTTATAACCTCCTATAATTGGGCGTAGTTTTTGGAGGGGCTGAAACACTTGTTACGAGGCAGTATCTTTTAGGACTGGATTAGGAGCTCCTAAATACAGTCGACCCCCGTTTACCTGGACGGTGGCTTTCCCAGCAAAATCATGCGGGTAACTGAATTTCCGGATATCTGAATTTGACATGTGTCTGTCAAGAGTTGCCCCCCTTTGCATGGGCATTCTTAATGATGTTAACTCAATCCAGTGCAAATGACTGATTATTTTCAACAGCTATTGTATCGTAAGATAAACAATGTGTTACTTTCAAAACACTATCCATTTTATGTCGCCGTCGGTCTAATTTGTTTTGACTGTCATCTTCACAACATCGCTTGCTTTCATTATTTGCTAAACAAACAATCTAGTATTAGCAGTCAATGTTTTCTTAGTTCTTTTGTTGTTATCTGAATATAGATTGTACCTAATTTGTTTAATTGGTGTCCGGATATGACCGACTGGAAATGGAAACCGAATTTCTGGTTATCTGAGTCATTTTATATAGAAGATAATTGGTTCTCGATAAAAAGCGTCTGGATAACGAGGGAACCGGATATCTGAAGTCCGGGTAAACGTGGGTTGACTGTAGATACGGTAGGAGGCCATCATGAAATGGGACTTTGCAGGATGCTGTCTGCATATTTGTGTACGTCTGTTCTCTGTATTCCAGGTGGATGCGGCTCTAGGTGCGGAGGAAATGGTGGAGAAGCTGACAGACAGGAATTTGGAACAAGAGGAGAAGATGCAGAGACTGCTGGAGGAGAATGCAGACCTGGTCAGTAGTGTTGGAGGTTATCCCGTCAGAGTCCTCCTTTTCGTGTGATACAATTTACAAATGACTGTGGGGAGGGTGGTTGTGCAATGGTAGAACGTTTGGACTTCAGAGCCAAAGGTTCCAGGAGCTCGGCATTAATTTTCACAGAAGTTACCTTTCTAACGTTATATTGATAGGATGTGCTGTCTGTACTGTGTCAATGCAGATGATATCATCTTTGGTCTGTCAGTACTCGCAGGTTTACTGTATTACTGTACTATGCTACGGATGTTGCGGGTTTCCTCCTGACCTAAACTGACAAGCCATGATATTAGTAAAATAATCTTGAAAAGTAGCTCTAAGGCTCTCATATGTATGAAATGTCTGCAGAAATTGTCAGCATGGAAGTAGGAACGGTTACTATGGAAGCATGAACGGTTACCATGACAGCGTGGATTGTCTGTTCCAGGAAGCGCTGCATGACATGAACGAGGAGTTACAGGAGAACGCCCGGGAAACCGAACTGGAACTGAGGGAGGAGCTTGACCTTATGACAGCAAAGGTCACAGAGGTGAGGTCAACATGTCATTTTGTGATGCCTCTGATGCTATTTTCATCAGCCTCAACATAACTATTACTTTGAGTTTTGATGATTTATTAGTTACTTTTACTTAAACTTTTGTTTTGTTTTTTGCCATTGATATCTGAAAAGAATAATTGCTAAATCATCAATCTTTTCATTTTTAGAAAGCTGCCTAACATTCATTGGAGAATTCCTCAAAGTATTGTCTCAACAAATCAGCATCTATTTTAAAGCAAATCAACGAGTCCAATAATTCTGAGATGTACATAATACCAGTAGCATCATAGGTTTTCTTCTTTCATTTCACTCACTAGACCCAGAGGAAGCTGGATGCCACTCAGGAGACAATGGCCGACTATGAGGCCACCATTAGCAAGTTCAGAAACCTGGTGTCCCAGTTGCAGGTTAGACCAGTTTACTTCAAAGATTTCAATACGGGATGCCGACTAAGGTGGTGTTCTATTCATTCTCCAGAAGATCCAGAAGAATCTGGAGATGAATGGAATGCCAGAGAGTAATCTTCTCTGGATCTCCCAAGTCGCCAAGATTTCGAGATGTGACGCAGGGAAGAGTGACGTCATAAAGTTTGGCATAAAATGCATTGATATCCCTGTTTGGTAGATTATCTCTGCAAAGACTTTATGGAATGAAAAGAAAAAAAACCTTCAAATTTCATATTTTGTCTTACCTAACTCAACCGAAAGATGGCACAGTGGTGTAGACCGTCAAATGTGTGAAGAAGTGCAGCAGCACGTGTAAAGCGAGGGATTTTGTAAAAATTAATTCCATTCACTCCAGGAGATGGAAAACAAATGAAAACCACTTAGAATTATTGCCCTTTGTGAATTAAATACTGTAAAACGGGTGTCTCTAATTTTCACGAAATTCACTATTTGTATTTGATTGTGAATTTAAGAAACATGCGAATAATATACTAGTTGACCATACTATAGAACGAGGGTCCACTCTCTACCCAGGAAGAGACTCGTTGATAGTTATCAAAACACGTTCAGGCCGAAGGCCGACTGAGTGTCTATGCCATTAATTATATGACAATACCTTGTTCAGTTTGATTGGATTATAGCTACATAACAAGACTATAAACTGTGGGGCCCCGTATTTTGTTATTTTTCCAATTACGACTTGCGCTTTTTACTTCCGATTGGCACTAATCTAATCATTAGAGACAGAATTACCAATCTATAAACAGACATGACTAATCACAAATTTAGCACTTCTGTGTTCACCGCGCATGTGATTTTAACACTACTGTGAGTAGGAACTGAGGTTTGTGAACTCGTTAAATGACGTTAAATTAAAAAAGAATTAAAAAAATTAGACACAAATTCTTCAAATCGTGAATATAATTTTTTACATTTTGAGCCGTGAATAATACCCGTTTTACAGTAGTTGAAATTTAGTGAAAATCTATATGCTGTATTTGCAATTAATTCTTCGGAAAACATTCCAGGATGCCAACCGAGAGTTGCGTAGCAAGCAGCAGGAATCAGAACACAAGGTGGCGACACCCAATATTGAGATGATCGACTTCAAGACCAAGTTTGCTGAATCTAAGGCCTATGCTAAGGTTTGTTCTATTGGTCGCTCTTTGCTGGCACTGACGTCAATGTTCTCAGATTATATACTGCACATTAACACAATAGACTGTCAACTATACTAATATTTATTAAAATGTGTTGTCCTAAAGTAACGTTTATTCACAAAATATATATCTTACAATCATTAACATTAACAAATGTGTTTGTCACTAACTACCTATTAAAAAATATATTAATAGGTGACTTTGAAATATATTATATAAAACCAATTGAAAGTGGTTTATTTATTACTAACAAAATAGTTTATTATAATATTAATAGATAACTTATAATATAAAGTCATCACAGATGGGTGAAAGATTCCTGCTTTGACTTAATTCAACATATCACTCTCTCATATTATATAAAACAATCGGTTAGTTTGCACTGAGCTAGTATTCAACGTTGTCTATTTTGTGGCAATATTTTCGTTGCATTTGCTCACACGTACATCACAGCTTGGGTTGAGCACTGCAGTGCATGTACTAGCTTCCTCTGTTACTGCTCTACCACTTTGTGAAATCTGTGCACAGGAGGAGGAGCCTATACCTGTGCTAACAATCCCCAAGAGGGATCATTCCTTCACCAAGCAGGTAACTCTGTTATCACCAGGTGATCTGGGGCTACAGAACAATGGTCAAGGGCTACATATTAGGGATCAAGGGCTGTCTATAGGGGCTGGCTGTCCTTTTGTTGTTTTGGTGTCATTTTATGTTTCAAAACGGATGCTACTGTTTCTCTGTTTCTGCACTGGATTTGGTGCTATTTAATGTACATTTATTACAAGTCTAGAATTATTATTCATACCGGTAATGTATATTGTTTTGGCATTTTGTGTTGATAATTATGATGAATCTCCACTGTGATGAATTAACATTCCTTGTTGATTACAAAACATGAGTTTTTTCTATCAATTTTACTTTAGGGAATATTTAATTTTGAAAGCATTTTGTTCTAACAAGAATCACAGTAATATCCATAACATTTTCTATTTTTTCTTATGTTTATGTTTTCGTTAGCTATTGTAAATGGTGTCTGTTTATTTTGTTGCTAACTTCATGATTTAAAATTTTTTACATTTCAGGAATAGAACTATTTTTTTTGGTATTACTACCATGGGATCGGTGATTTAAATACATACTGAAATATGTTGTAATTTTATACAAATGTCAAATACATTAAGGTGTAGTGTGTATATATTTTCAGTAACCGTTTTGTAATATTGCTAACTTATTGCAATCAGGGAAAACATTTAACTGCACAGGTATTTTGACTGTTTTTTGTTGTTGCAATCATCGAGGCAATGTATACTCCCCAGGGAGTTGAGAAGGTATGTTGAGTGTACATGATCCAATGACGGGGGTAATAATAGTGTAGTGCTTTGAGCATGCACCTTGTGTATAGAGTCTAGTACGATATTAATATACATTATTATTATTTATGCTTTTTTGTTTAATCACACATGTTTTTGCAATGTTTCTGGTGTATTTCAGACAATTGACATGGAGTTACGTAAACTGGACGTACAACAAGCCAACAGTCATGTCCAGATGCTGTTGTCGTTCATGCCAGACTCCTACATAAACAGAGGCGGTAAGCCACCAAGGGAGTTAATGTACAAATTGAGAAAAGCTATCAGGGGAGATAATCTATCAAGGGTTAAATAACCTGAATACATCAAACCCTTCCAGGAAGAATGGGTAAATGCTGTTTCAACAACATATGTAAAATTTCCATTTCATGTGTTATTTTTCTGTTATTTTATTTTACCATGATTAAGTGTCCCATATTTTGCCTTCATTTAAGAAAATATTTACCAAGATGTTGCCATGTTTCAATACAAACTTTGCAGGTGATCACGATGCTGTTAATGTACTACTCATGGTGCCACGTATCATCAACAAAACTGACCTACTGTCATCACAGGTCAAGGACAAGGTTGGCCAATCAGAACATACTTAGGTGACGTTCCTCTGACCTATGCGAAGTGTTTGGAATACTCCGAACAGACAATTTTGTCAATAGAACATCTCTCAGACTGTACTCACACACTGCACGGTCTGTACTCACTGGCGAAGTAATGCAGACCGCACAGGAAAAGTACAGTGACGTCACCAAATCATAGACAACTCTTTGCTGCCATCTTGCTTGTGCGAGACGTGTGCGAGTCATTCCTTCTCACCCAGTAGACCGTACTGGAGTGACGTCACCTGTCTGTCTGAGAACACTTTGCGCCGCTGAAAGGAACGTCACCCTATAGACTATAGACGTTAGATTAATACTGTCACTAGGATTAAACTAATTATGCCAAATTTAGACTGAATATCATCATTTATTGGCCGTAGACCGACATTCATAGTTCGGAGCTCTGAAAAGAAATGTTATTAACCATATTCATGCTAGAGGTAATCAACAATGGCACATAGAGCATGGAGGGTGGTTGATTCGGTGTGGAGAGGGTTACTTTACTGATTATTTTATCGGCAGTTTGATGTCTCGGATGCCGTGACACGTGATGATGTTCTCAAGAGCCACAAAGCAGATCAGACTAGTTTTGCCAACCAGCTTGTACTGATGCTGAACACTCTGCAGAGCATCATGAGGCAGTACGAGAGGTGACTTACCTGCTGCAACTATTGCTTTAAGAACAAGAGAATAGATTAATAATAATAATAATTTAAATTTGGGCAATTCCATGCTCTAAAACACGCTCAAAGTGCTACATTATTACCCATGTCATTGGATCAGTGTGCTGTCATTTCTTTTAATTTAATTTTTTTGTAATTTTATGTAATAATAATTAGGAAAAGAATAATAATAATAATATAATACTCTTGGCCCTGTTTATGGCCGGGTAGTGATACTGTTTTATGATCTTTCAATGTAACGCTATATGCAATAATGCTGGGGGTACTTCGTGGACCCCCAAAGTAGCGGTATACCGAGGGTTGACTGTAATAATAATAATAATAATAATTTAAATTGCGGCAATTCCAAACTCTAAAACTCAAAGTGCTACATTATTATCCCAATCATTGGATCAGTGTTCTGTCATTTCTTTTAATTTTAATTTTTGTAATTTTATGTAATAATGATAAGGAAAAGAACAAGAATAAGAATATGAAAAATAAGAAAAGTAATAATGTACTGCACCAAATTCTAGATAAAAAACATGCTAATGTGCCCCATCAGTGGAACAGTGTACACTGGCTTTGTCTCAACTTGGTACAGAATATACAACCCAAGCTGCCATTTTTCTTACTGTGCTGTCATCATATTCCTTCAGGGCACTCAACAGCTGTAGCACTGAGCTGTTCACCAAGGTCGGAACCCTCCTGCCAGAGATGATGGCTCACGAGAAGTCTGTGGATTACTTCATTGACCTCCTGAGAAAAGACCAGGTTAGTTTTCTCCGTCTGTTCTCATCTGAACAGTGGAATAGTATCCGTGTTTTCAGTTTTGATGTAAGATCAAAGGTCAGTGGATAATATTATGGAAATTAATTTTGATAAAGTCTTTGCAGAACTGATAAATGATTGTTTATGTAAGATTGGTTGATAAAAGTATACAGACATATGCATATAGAAATGAAGACTAAATACAATTAAATCAGTTGTTTTTGCATCATGGCAGAATTTGAAGTTGTATTTCTATACTTTCAGCTGGATGAAACTGTGTCAGTGGAAATCCTTGAGAAATCCATTGCCTTCTTCCAGGTAGGTTACAGCACAACCAACGCCATGAGCTAGTCGGTAGTCCCTCTATAATGAGCCCTACTTTAAGACACTCTTATCCACTAACAGACCATAACCCCTTTGTAAGTTGTTGATCGCTATATACAAGAGAGCGCTGTAGTCTCTTAGTATTTAGAAGAGCTTCATGAAGGTTGCCCTGTAGAGCATACATTGCTTAAATTACTATAGCAGGAAATGACTGAAACCTTGATTTAGGCCCGGACTACCTGTAAACCACAATTTATGCCCAGACTACATGTAAAACCCTTTCAGTAAATGCAGGCCATAAGCTGGCCATCACCCTATAACATTACAGTACTGTATGCGTGTATAATGTAATGTCTATATACATCCTACTTTCTTACAGCAACTGTACAGTGTACATCTGAGTACAGAGAAGATGGACTGTACGTCTCTGATGGCCGACCAGGTCAAGATGGTCCTCAGTGCCTGCGACTGTATCACCACAGACATCGCCAGACTCAAGATCCTCCTTGTGGTATGTAGCTAGTCTGATACTCACCCGAGTCCTTGTGGTATGTAGCTAGTCTGATACTCACCCGAGTCCTTGTGGTATGTAGCTAGTCTGATACTCACCCGGGTCTTGCGACTCTTTTTTTCACTCATTCATATATTCTAAAAGGTGAGGATAAACCTCGGTGCATTTTGTGAAGAGGACCTCACAGTCAGGTACATCCTGCTTGACTGTGTTGACTTTGTGCAACCTCGCGTTCCGAGTTCTACTCCTCTCCTAATCTAAAATATCTCTGCTTAATAAATGGACTTTATTTATTTATTTATTCGAAATGCTATTTATAGAATATGTTTTCCTGGAATTGTTTCAGACTGGCCAGGAGAAGAGCGAGTTCTCCATCTTGCTGAAAGACCTAGAGACTTGCAACAATGACGCCCGGATGTGTGCTAGGAAGGTCAGTGTTCCGGATATCTACTGTGCTGCACTCTGGGAAGGATTTCTGTTGTGGTCGCAAATGGGTGAAATATTCCCGCATCAACGTTAAACTCCATAATCACTATGATGTCTTTCTATCACTGACACTTTGGAGTTATATATACTAGAATTTTACACTTCCAGTAGATGTGGGTTGCTTGAATCTGTGTGTGTACATGTCACATTGTTGATGGTATTAATTCCTCGTATTCAGATCAAGAGACGTCTTCCTCAAGAGGGATCCGCCATTGTTACCCCACTCATGTTTGGCAATGATGTATGTATATACCTTAGTATATATAATTTATGTGTAAAGGGTCATTTCCTGATAAAACAGACTTCCTATAGTATAAAATAGAGTGTTTCTCGATGTGGTTCATCTGTAATT
Source organism: Lepetodrilus schrolli (assembly GCA_032361225.1). Taxonomy (NCBI): domain Eukaryota; kingdom Metazoa; phylum Mollusca; class Gastropoda; order Lepetellida; family Lepetodrilidae; genus Lepetodrilus; species Lepetodrilus schrolli. The sequence goes on from JAUTBT010023224.1 coordinate 14,086, forward strand.
TTCTGTTTCCTCTGGAATTTTACAGATTATTGAATTGCTTCAAGATTGCACCAAGAATGTTGCTCATATTGCAAAAACTCTGATGCACATTGCTAATGGTGGAATGCAGCAGGCCTCTGTTATGACAGGTGAGATGGTCGTGTAATTAATGTGTTGCATCTAATACCATAAATGTAAAAATTAAATTTTTCAATGACAGCTTGGGGTAAATGAAATAAATTGTACTGGAAAAATGCCGTAATTTTCAACCATTGTATATCATTGTGATGTTTGAAATACCTACTATTTAGAATTTTTCATTGCACCTTTTGTGTCTTCTAGAGGGAAGTAATAATGGTTACAAATTATTATTTAATTTTTTTTGTATGTTTCTCCTCAACTGACAAATAAAATATTAGTCATGAATAAATATGTGCATGTTGTACGTAAAATTTAGCTCAACTGTGATTATTATTTTTCCATGTTGCGCTGATTTTGATGTTTACGAGATAATTTCGCTGCAATTTGTAGTTATGTCATGTGCTTCCTTACTTTGCTAAACACATGTCTCGATTTCTCTAGGAGGGAAGTTTGATTTGGAGAACTACATGGGTAAATGCCTGTTCCCTACAGAGTTTGATACAGTATTCATTTAATAGTATTCATCATTTACAGTATTCATCGCTCGCTCTGTATTATAGATGGTGATATAATTATGTTTCTGTATAATAATCAATACATGGTTTTCAGATCTCTCTATTCTGTAACATTGTTTATAATGAACCCACTCCTTGCTGGAGCTGGAACTGTAAGCAGTTGCTCTATAGGGCATCTCAGGTTGCCACCAGCAAGGAGATGGTTAAATACTTTCGGATGGAACTGGAGAGATATGATAACCATGGTAGTAGCATGATGCCTGTATTTACAGTTTTTAGTCTACTGTATATCACAGCTATTCCTTTTCGGGTATTTGTAGGTAACATTCCTGATTTTGTATACAACCCAGTTCCAAAATTTCTAACCGTTCCACCATTTGAATATTGGATAAAAATATCTTTCAATAATATTCAGCACAAAATTTGGAAGATTATATTAAATAGGAAATGGATAGGTGCTATATTTGAATAGAAAATTGATAATCATGTTTTTTTAAAAGTAGTATTAAAAATATGGGGACTAACATTATATATTATATAAATTATTTAAGTTACAAAATGTTACTGAAAGTAGCTTATCCCCCCCCCCCCCCCAATACCTTCAATTTAATAGTTTTAGTATTAACCCTGGCCAATAGGTAGACACATATCAGTAGGTTTCAGGTTCAAATCCCGCCCTGGGATCAATGTTCGCAAAAGTTATCTTTCTGATGTGATATTGATAGTATGCGCTGTCTGTAGAGTGGCAATGCAGTTATCATCCTTGGTCTTGTCAGTAGCAGCAGGTGCTCACAGGTTCACTGCAACATTCAGTGTTACAGATGTTGCGGGTTTGCTCCTGCCCTAAACTGACAAGCCGTAATATAGTGAAGGAATTTTGAAAGCGGCTCTAAACCCCAATCTAAAAAAAAAATTTAAAAAAATTATTAAAATTGACACACATTCAGATATTGTTTACTTTCCATCACAAATGTTCGATTATTATTTTGTCTTCACTGTTAATGATCTGTTATGTTTATAAGTTTATTTGATATGTATTTATATTTTAAATAATTTCTAATGTACCCATATCATGTTTTCTGTAAATATGTCTTTACAACAATAATTGCGCACCCAGTTACAACTAACAATTAACTGGGTGAGACTGGGGTTTGTGGATCTCAGACTCTTAATTGTCTGTCATGTTGCTATTACAGAAAGTGAGAAGAAGAGTCAAGGTAGTTTGATGGCAAATATTTGCTGTAATAGCATTGGTTCAGTGGGCTGAGCTGTCACTTTCTACCACATTACATTATGAAATTTATTGACAACAACGACTAGCATCATAACTAACTCTTAGTCAAGTTTAGTTACTCGCAATAATTTTGGTCACTAATCACAGATGCTTCTGCTGCCATTTGTAAGGAAATATTACACTCCTATTTGTAAAAATGTATAATTTTTGTAGCATTATTTTAAAGTTTCCTTAAATTTGATTGGTCGAAATGGTTGAAAAATCATTGGTGAATGCAGTTTGACACATGATATAATCATTTTGATTAGATAGCAGTTGCGCTCATGCACTGTTACTATGGTTACACTAGGATGAGAAGCTCTCGTTTATTAGCAGAATTTGAAATGATTTTGGAAGAACTTACAAATAAATTCAAGTTTGGATCTAGCTGAGGACTGAATGTGGGAATATTATTAACTATTTCTATTCCTAGCTATAACTGTTATCGCGTAAACAACAAATCACTCACTATAGCCAATATTTCCATTCTAATCCAGCTTCATCTAGCTGGGACAAGGTTTAAATGGGCTCTAGAGTATGCACATCATTACTGTGGCAATAACTGAGGGTTGGTTGCATGGATACATACTAACTTGCATGATTCTGTCGTTTCTTACTGTCGGCCATATTTGTTGCACAATCGTCTCTCCATCTTGCATTGAGGTTGTCATGGTTGTTGATGACTGGGAGCATGGTTATCTGAATGGACAACCTAGTTTGCATTGCATGACTTTCATTGCTAGATCTTTGCGAGACATCCTGGAGGTGGCATTGAGCATTTTGCCGGAACTACTTTTCTGTCTGCAGAATGCCTTATCACAATGTAGCTCTAACATTAGAGCTTTTACATGAAGCAAAATGCTTCTGGTCCTGTTGAATCTGGTCCTGTTGAAGACCCATATTTCATTATAATTGGTTTTCATCGCGTATCGGTGAAAGATTCCTGCTGCGACGTAAAACAAAAACTCACTCATTCATTATGTTAGTTCAATTATTCATTAACATTTACACTTCATGATATGCAATGAGCCAAGCCAGATTGGAGGTTGGATCAAAGGTTGGTTACAACCTTACATACCGGTAGTACCATATTTAAAGCAGTTTTTAGTTATTATTGCAAATGCCAGAGTACACGGATTGATCAAAGCGTTATGTGAGTCATATAATTTGTACACAGTATTGAGAGTTGCGACTCAAGTAGAGCTATGATCATTCAGTGGATTGAGACCCAGACGTATAGTACTTTTGAAAATACATACGAAATATGAACATTTCTTATCAACTTAAAAACTTTGCAATGGTGAAATATATGTTAATTTATTAATGCATGTATTTTAATATAAAACTGAAAAGGTAGAATCTCTTGTTTATGGCCAGTACACCCATCCCAAATTTTCCATCTAAAAAGTAGTGTAGATATTATATAGATTATTAGGTCAATATATTATCTAGAAATAGTGTCCCGTGTGTTAGACATGATAATATCACCTATAACATCGCCATTACTCAGGGGCTTCAATAGTAGGTAGTTACTGAAGTAGATCATAATCTTAAACAAACATTGGATTAACCACAATTACTTCTTAATGTCAATAGTTTGAGCTGATTTGTTATTCACTAATTCAGTTACTACGATGTCTTTATTAGCTCTACAGTTGCTGTACTGTAAATTCTGGCCTCAAGATTACGAAAAGTTTTGAGTACGATTTCATGCTCAAACTCAAATTTATATGGGGATTTGTGAACAAATGAAAATGAAATGAAATCGTACTCAAAAATGTTTCGTAATCATGGGGCCCAATCTCATCTAAAAGATGCATACAGCAATGTAACATTTTTTTTGGTCAATATTTTGAGCCTTCAGCACTCTTGATATGGTGTTTACAATACACTTGTTCTAGCACTGGTTGCTGCAAGTCTCTGATTTAATAATAACCTGATAATTTTGCAGTGATTTTTTTATTTTATTTTTATTTTCTCTCCATAACTTTTAATCCAGGAATATGATTCATTATCAACCAGGTGCACGTTTGACTGAAATGATTGCAGTGCTACAAGAGTAGTAACTGTCTGCACTGAATAGTGAGCTACCAGTCTCTAGGAGCTACTATTATTGAAAGTGGCCCGCATTGTACAATTCTTATTATAGTCTAACTAGTTTGAACGGCGGTCTTTGATGGCAGGTATTTAAAAGACCGACGTCCAAACTCGTTGAAGTAGTCTTATTAAGCCCTTCGTGTGTTTGTGTGCAGACTCTGAGGGTTTGATGCCTAAGAAGTTGGAGGAGCTGGCGTACCAGGCTGCTGACAGAGTGTACGGCAAGGATGATAGCGGGCCGTACGAGTGTCTCAGGTGTGTAGACACTAGAGCCTTCTGTTACATAGCTGACACTTTATGGAACTCTTCCACCAAAAAATAACGAAAGACGTTGAAAATATTGACATTTAATATCCAATTTTTAACGTTTCTATGCGTTCACAGTTATTCAGGGATGAGAATCTTCTGCAGATTTCTGCAGATTTTGAGTTTTTGAGTACAAACTCATGCTCAACTCAAAGTTCTCTTCACAAATCCCCATGTAAAATTTGAGTTTGAGCATGAAATTGCACTCAAAGTTTTGTAATCTCGGAGCCTGGCTGTGGCCTGTGGCCCCTGCATTCCAGCTGAAAACACAATTTCCCGTTCTCATGCCTGGTTATTATATGTAGAGCCCTGAGCAAATGTTAATATATAGATTTGGTGCCATACATTATTATTATTATTATTGTTAATTTCAACACGTGAACACCTGTATGAAGTATATTGTCCATTGCTATATCATTGAATGACATATCAATTATGACCTCCTCCCCCAGGGCTCAATTTAGCGACTAATTTGGGAGCCATGGCGACCTAATTTGCATTTGGCGAGCAGTATTTCACTTGTGTTTCTGGTTCTTCAGGAGCGAAGTGGCTCCTGGGAAAGTTTTCTAACTTTGAGGCCTGCCCCCCAAGGCACCCCCGTCCTCCCCCAGACCCCCTCCCTCCCTGCTCTCACACTGCTGTTCTGTCTGTAGGCTGTCATTTGGCGCTGTGGTTGGCACCATGAACAAGCTGGCCAATGCTATGGAGAACGGGGAGTACGACTTCGACGGCACTCGGGACATGAAGGTGAGACACGCTGCCATCGTCATCGGTCATCCATACCTTTTTTTTTTAATGCATAGATTCTCGTCGACTGTAGTGACTCGTCTCGTCATGTTGTGAATCTTGTTTTTATACGTTATCTATCAAAGAATTTGTGGGAAACATGGAATCTTTCTTTCTTTAGAGCATGGAATGTGAATTAATCTTCTCTGTACTGGAGTCAATCTTCGGTGCCCTTTGAAACAGTACGTGTAATTAACCCTCTTGGTGCTGTGCCTAGCCATAGATGTGAATACAGTTGAGAGAGTTAACTAACATTGTAGTATCACAACTTTTATTCCTCCCATATATCTATATCCTGAAGATTTCTGGATTTTCTGCACATTTGTGGAGTGGTATAAAAATAAGCTTTACAGCTTGATTACCAAACCTCATTAACTTTTTTAATAAAAATATGTTTAAGCCATCTTCTGCACATCATAAAATCACCTGGATATGCATTTACATTAAGCAATATCAAAACAATGATAAACATTCTGCTGTATTTTTACAGATATCAGGTTTTATATCCTCAGTACCAAGGGTAATGTGGAACATGTTACTGTTGTCGGAATGGCTCATTTGTGTTATTGCTGACTTGGCTCAAAGGGCCAGAGACTGTTTATTGGCCTGCACGTTGATAGTTCTACTCTCGAAATGTTCTACAGATTTTGTACATGTAAAATACAAAATCTAGCTACAAGTTCCACAAGACAAGTGTGATGATGGTTAATTTTTATGATAATAATAATAATAATAATAATAATGATTGATATTCACCCAATACTGCATTTTTGCAGTAGATATCACTTTCAAATAACAAGCGATATCTACAGCAGTAGATATTGTTTGACTCAATTAGTGGTTTATTTGATTGTTCTACCATTGTGATGTCATTACTGTAGATGTCGCTTGACCCAATTATTTGATTGTTCTACTATTGTGATGTCATTGCTACCATTGTGATGTCATAGCATTGCTATGAAGTCACAGTGCAAGTGCACAGCAGCCTAAACATTGACTTCACAGTTAAATCTTTATGATGTGTCACTTTTATTGTTAACTTAAAAATGATATTGGGTAATACATAGAATCTCGCATTCATGTCTTGGAATATCAAATATATCAACACTCGTCGATGAAAGTTATTAAATCCACAGCAAAACTTTGGATTTAATAACTTTCACGACTCGTGTTGATATATTTGATATTCCAAAACACTTGGGTGAGATTCTCTTTCTATTTCGATACTTACTTCTAAAACACACTCGAATAGTCCCGCAATTCCCCCAGATATAGCCATCTATTCAAA
>JAUTBT010023235.1:0-20470 GCA_032361225.1 Lepetodrilus schrolli
GATGTTGCGGGTTTCCTCCTGCCCTAAACTGACAAGTCGTGATATAAGTGAAAGAATCTTGAAAGCGACTTAAAGCCACAATACCATGGTCCCGAAGCTACCGTATACCTAGCAACCTCGTTTAAGCCTTCGATGAGGTAAATAGTAATTGGACGTTGAAGATATGTTCCTCCACGAAGTGTGTAACGATATCGTTACTTATACGATAGCTTCGGGAACATTGCCCTTGAACGATTCAATATACTTACAATATTATATATCATGTTGCATACAATCTTTGCATACAACATTACATACTAGTATATTAATTATTATAAAAACAATTCTTCTGCATAGTATCATTAACGATGTGAAAGGTCGTAATAATACTTGTAATAATAATATAACGCTGTATCATCTTGAAAACTGTAAGCTGTTCTAAAAATAGACTGACCCGTTTTCCCCCCGCTATCGTGAACACATTGGGATGGATTCGCTCATAAAAAAAGAACATTTATCGGGTTTGGTTGGTTGGTTGATTTGGGGTTTAAAGCCACTTTCAAGATTTTTTCACTCACATCATGGCTTGATTTGTCGGGTAAAGATACTTTTATGAGAATGTGGACCTGAACGTGTGCACATTTGATTTGTCTACACAACTATATTAGGAAACAAGCTATATGTTTCGCATGTCCCACTGGTTTTCAATATTTTCATGTGTTTTCGTATTTTCTTTCGCGAGATAAAATAAAAATAAAATAAAAAGTAAGATATGAAAAGATTGAAAACCATTGAGACATATGGAAAATGTAACTTGTTGCCAAATATAGCTGTGTAGACAAATAATATGTACATACTTTCAGGTAAAATACCTTTGACCATGAAAAACAAACCGTGATTGTATGTCTTTAACTGTTTAAAAATATGATAACAAAATATATGCGTACTGCATAATACTGATCACAAGTCCAATGCAAATTCAAGATATGACGAGATTTATTTTAATGTATTCACAAAATATCAATAATTATCATTCTTCAAATTCGCATTCAATCTACTGGTATAGTTTGTATATGTTCTGTTTGATGCATTGACAGTGAATACGCGCTTTGAAGATTAAATAAGCATTCTGTTCCATGGCATATTTGTACTGTTGTACAAATTCCCATTGATAAATGTACCCGTATATATACACCCTCTTATATTAAAGAGGGTAGCATTGATCCGGAAACCTGCTCTGAATAGCGTTAATATCCTCCCCGTTCCTAGATTGCGTACAGCTAAAGCTGCCCGTTGAATTAACACCAAGTAATTAACAAGGACCCACTGGTATTGAATACCTAATATATTACACTGCATAGGTGTTCATTTCAGTACACCAACTATATAACGACTAACAGTTACTATTGACCTTAATCTATACTAGTACTTTATATACCGTAGAATGATCAGAATCCTAATCTATGTGATGACAGCAGGCTTTAAAAAATGCCCCCAGCTCGGATAATACCATATACATGTACTAATAATAGTATTATAAATATATATATATTTATAAATCAAATTGAGTGCACTGCACCGCTCAGTATGTGTACTGTAGCTGATTTTAGACTAGTGCATTTAATATATCCTTGAATACAGTGGAAATAATTTTTTCGAAGGTGGATTTGGTGCATTTTAAATGTACACAATATTATTATTATTATTAGTAGTAGTAGTAGTAGTAGTTGTGGTGGTAGTAGTAGTAGTAGTAGTAGAGTAGTAGTCGTAGTAGTAGTAGTAGTAGTTGTGGTGGTAGTAGTAGTAGTAGTAGTAGTCGTAGTAGTAGTAGTAGTAGTAGTAGTAGTAGTAGTAGTAGTAGTAGTAGTAGTAGTAGTACTAATCGTAGTAGTATAGTAGTAATATAGTAGTATAGGAAGTACGAGTGCCACGATACGGCAACCTCACGATACGATATGCATTGCTATAATATTTTCACGATACGACGTTAACACGAGTTTAACCAGCACTTTCAAATCGTTCATACTTCAGTGAACAACCATACAATAAAGACAGTATATAGATTTAAGGTAGTATAGCAAGGCAGTATATAGGAAGGAACAGATTCTGTCAGATACCGTCAGTGATTAGTTTGAAGAACTATTTTCCTGTAATTGCATTGGGGCATTGTTTTTTTGTAAAATAGTATATACACGTATATATACAAGGCACGCTATTAGCGACCACTATGACACATCACCTTTAACAGAAAGTGACACATCCTTCCCAGGTCGACTGCAGTGTAGGCGACGCAGAAGTAGACAGACTATTCCTAACACGCTTTCTCTATTGTACGTTGAAGTACTCATTAGTCACTAAAAGCCGATTCAGTTTTTTTTCAGAAATCTAAAACAGATACGTTGACAATGCATTTGTCTTCTTTACACCAACATTACTCCAGATACGTGTGTCTTCTACAGTACCACATTTGTTACATTTTTGTGTGTTTATGCGTACAAGATATTATGTTTTAGAGGCAGCACAGTGCCGAATCGCTGTTTTCAGTATACATGAACTATAGAAGCGAATATTCGTTAAAGCTTTTATGCTGACAACTTTATGTAATACTATAATTATGTGGAATGTATCAGATGTCTAACAGCACCAACGAGTTATAAATATGTTCACGTTTGTACGTACTAAATATAATAACAAACACAAACGGAAGGAAAAGGTTTTGTTTACTCTTAAGTATATATTGTATCCAGAGCTCACCGCGGAACCGGATGCACCAATTGCGACCGTTCTACATCCGTTGGTTTAAGCTGGCAGGATCTAGCAGGATCTAGCTCTGTCATAGATTACCCATCTTAACCAATACAAGCTCTGTCATAGATTACCCATCTTAACATATACAGGAAACGTACATATCAATTACTGTGGTTTACGTTACTGATAACACGGTGCAGGTGATCTCTTTTTAACAGTACATCTGTGATGCCATGCCAGACGTGTAATCTATGCGAAGACGCAGTGTTTGTTAACACGCATATGTGTAAAATGTGGTTCTTTAATGGATATGTCATGAGTCATCGATGAATCGACCGGTCGCGCTGCGGTGTCAATTAACCTCTGTTGGTGTTACAGTCGGTGGATGGCGCAAAAATCGATGGATGACAGCTTTTCACTATCTTTCGATTTAGTAAAGGGTACAAAAGACTATGAATCCACCGCTGCCGATGGTGCATCCGTCGAAAGATCGCGTTGTTCAATCAATAGATCTACGACGATATGGACGAAGTCATTCTCTGGTTCGCTTTCCTAGATCCCAAAAGGGGCGGGGGTAGCTCATTGGTAAAAACTTTGGACTTTGTTCAAATCCCAGCCCGGGATTCAGGCATCAATGTTCGCATCAATGTTTACTGCAACATTCAGCGCTAGTGATGTTGTGGGTTTCCTCATAAGCCGTGATATAAGTGAAGGAATATTGAAAGCGTCTCTAAACCCCAATAAAAAAGGAAGTAGACTGACAGTTAAACTGTTGCCATCCATCGAACATTGGACGATTTGCCGATAGTAGCGTCAATATAGAATTTATTTTTAGCGCAGCGCGATCGGTAAATACCTCAGATCCGCTGACATAGAGGAACTATACAGGAATGGATCCACATCCATAAGCTATATTAATGAAGGACTGGTAGTTTCAGTTTGTTGTATGGACTCGGTGCTAAAGAATACCAGCTGTCCATTCGTTTAACTCGTGCCAGTCTAGGAAATCCTTTGACAATTCAAAATATAATTCAAAGCCACAGGCGTTTGACCATGAGAAGATATATTTTCATGTTGCGTTTGGGAGAGCTGCATGCTTCGTTATATTTCATTGAGTATGGCTAGCATGACCAGTTGCAAGCAAACTAAATAGTTTTATAATGAACAGACCGGGCTGGTATTATCTTCTAGAAGCCGTTATAAAATGAGTTGCAAGCAAACTAACGGGTTTTATAATGAACAGATCGGGCCGGCATTCTCTTTCTAGAAGCCATTGTAAAAACAGATGCATACATGGCAAGTAACGCAATTGCAATTAGTAATTATTAACGTAATTGCAATTAACTCAAATAATTATTCATTAACTAATTAATTAATTGAACGTTAACAATCAGAATACAAAAGCAATGTCACGAGATCGCCTTTCTTCAAATATGCAGTGGAATATCTCTCCCCGGTCGGGAAGACCGCAGCAATGACCTGTGCGAGTGTCTGTCCTTACTAATAGTTCTCAATGCGATCGAGGTCCGACTTACTAACAGTTCTCAATGGGACCAGGGTCACGTTTGCCCGTAAATTAGGTTATCCTTGATACAGCGTTGAAGGCTGCCGGAGGGATTGATAGGACGTACGTATCCCTTGGGTTTTGCTGTCCAATTGCTGTCACGTTGCTAGCATATAATTCCAAGGGAATAACTATTAACCTAATTGTTCAGCGGATGTGCAAGGAATGTAGTCATAGCATAATCCTGTACGAAGTTCATTTATTAATTTTAAACATCATTCTCCTGTACTCCCGTGGTGTAGTGTATGACCAAGTTTGCAGATGAGGTTACCTTAGAGTTATGCTGTTTAGTACAGGACTCCTGTGACATGTCGTTAATAACTTCCAGCATACTTATTAAAAACAAATAAATCAATTTAAATCATGGTATCTGCGTATGTAGTTAATTTCAGCACTGGTATCTGCGTATGTAGTTAATTTCAGCTAATTTCTTTCATATATATTTAATGTTTTTATAAGAGTACAGCCCATAGTAATTGGTGTTCAATACATCAAAACAGCAGGAAATAGCAGTGATTCAATTATGAACAATTTCTTAATATAACATTATAGAAAATAAACGGGATGTGGGATAAGTTTTATTATCTACAAAATCGTCCAACCAAACTAGTGTTGTTTTGTTTCTTATCTTCTAAGACAGAACGATTAACATAAACTATGAGCATTACTTTGTTAGACATACTGCCTTAGGATAAAGGTTTTTATTACTCTTTGTATCCTTAAAGTACATTTTCTATAAGACAACTCGGGGAGTTATCCGTGGAGCAATCGATAAGAACATCATAGATCTACATGTTTGTCTCGTCTGTCTACGGTTATACGACAGGAAAGTCTACGACAAGAAAATGACCTAAATTGTGCACCTACACATACGTTCGAAGCGGCAGACAGGTTGAAACGTTACATTTTCTCTACGTTTTTCAAAAGTACGCAGATATCCCAGAATAAACCTTCCACAAGCAGCGCCAACAGCGACACTAATGGAAATAGTGTCACTATTACTTTGTGTTTTCATTTCATTTTCATTTATTATTGGTTCATATTTTCTTTTCATTTACAATGTGTTATTGGCCTCAAGCATTTAGTAATGAATGCATCTACGCTGCGGAAGAATTACAACGTAAAGCAATGTACAGAGTAGCTCGAGATTCCTTTAGCCTTACACGCTGACCATAAGCTACTTTTTATATTAGTATGGTCAGGGGAAGCTACTCATATAAAAAGTAGCTCATGGTAAGCATGTAAGGCTAGAGGAATCTCGGGTTATATACAGAGCTGGGGCCTGTTCCACAGAACAGTCGCAGCGCTACGAGAGTCGTAACTCTTGTACGTTAGAATGGAGTTACTAAGGAGTTACGACTCTTGTAGCGCTACGATTGTCCTGTGGAACGGGCCCCTGTTCCATAAATTTTGAAAATACATGAACACATAAATGCAACAAGTATTCGAATATTTTAAAAAATGCTCCTCTGTGGTAGGCATATTAAACATTCCCTCATTAAATCAAGTCGTACACTTTTGAGTGTGGACATTGTCTTCACCTGACAATTGTTTTCCAATACTATCTGGAAACATTCAAACCACCTGTCGACATAATACCCCTACTAACGGAACTTGACGCCATCATAAAGGCATCACTAGACGTGGATTGATCCCTTTATTATACCAGCCTGACAGAGACGCCGTCTTATGTGTAGGCACAATTCATCATGTGTTCCGGTTGTAGTAAAATATCACTGGATCACTGTGTCGGCGTAAAGCAAAAGTGTGTACGGTTAATGCAACCGCCCCGGTTCTACTTTGTGGGGTGAATCGTCCCTATGCAATTATTTGGATGCATGGAATGAAAATCGATACGTCCCATTTTGATAGATAATTATGTGGCATGCATATACCTTGTATAGAGAATGATGTCGACGCAAACTATAGTACTTGAAGTGTATCAGTAATCGGTGATGTGGCTTGTTAAGTGTGTAAACAGAACTATCAGTACGATGTATATTTTATGAACGCAGAATACCGTTGCATACAAATGCTCCTTGCCATGGTATATAACTAAACCAACCAACGTTTGGTTTTCCTTTCTCGAATCGTGATCATGATTTACAGCTGTACTGTTGTCAAGACAAAGTGAAATAAAACAATTAATAATTGTTAATTGTTAATTGTTTACTTCACATAATGATCATGCTTGTATCTACAAATTGTAACTCTTTCGGAACAAATAGGTAATGGCTTAATGCATTGTCCATTATAACCTAACATAGTACTTTAGATGTCACCGCAATGATTCGAAATTATTTCGAAACGTTTTTCTTTCCTTTTTAGTCACTAACCCATTATCCTAATCGCATCTTCAGATGCATTATTAGACTGGTAAGTGTTTTAAAGGGTGTATTCATAGGACAGATAACGATCTGTGCTCCTGTTTAATTGTGTAAATCACGAGTGACAAGTCTTTACACGGTGACATACATACTGTTCCATATGTGTTCCAGATAAAGATGTACTATCTCTAGTGGTATACTGCTACTTATTTAGTGTGGCAACGAACACATTTTCCAAGAATTAAGTAAAATAAAAGTTAAATAAAATTTCTTGGAGTTGACAACCATACCTAATTGATTCGTGTCACCCGAACCGTAATAGTATGTGCATAGACGTTACGACTACAACGGATGTGTAGCCAATGTAAATACCTCCAAAGTTTCAGAGCTGCGCTCCAACGGAAGACTGTCTGGCATTGGAAATGCATAGAACATATGTTCCATTACAAATCATTAACACGGCTGCATTTGAATGCTATGCAGCGGGCTCCATTTCCTGAGTGCATCTCCCTACTCCGACGCTCAGGACGTATTCGATATCTTGCCATTCATACCGTGTCCCGTCAATATTATGAAAGCGGATCATGTAACCGGACGTTGGAGCGTGCAGTGTGGACTCTCCGAAGACGAAAAGGAGCACACATTTCAAAACTAAGGAACATGGTGTCTGGTACTAATAACGCTCCGTCTGCGTTGTTAGTGTGTACTTTCTACAGTAGGTGTTATGTATGTAAACGGCCGTGCTGGTCTATAGGGATTTTTTCACTTAAGTGAATTGATTTCCACATTTCCATACAGGTTTGTTGATTTACGTGAATAAATCTCCGTTTTACTCTTCCCAGACGAGATTAGAAGATGTGAACTTTTGACTTCTTTTAATAATATAAAACATAGCAATAGCTGGGAATAGTGTATAGATTGCGCATGCGCGGCACGATTTTACCTTCACTTCCTGTCTGTGAGATCCATGTGGGAAATCATCTATACTGTACTGCAGCACACTCGCCGCGACCTAAGTATACTTATTACTGCTTCTTATCTAGCTAGTGCATACTTTGTAATATAGTGTCAGTTTGGAAAAAAAATAGTAGGGAATTTATTGGAAACCCAATCCGAACTTCTATTAAATCTGTGGAGAAATTAATGGCTTTGGGGATTTATTTTAAGAATTGTGTGTTCTTCGTGGTATTTTTGAAGAACTTAACGAGTAACGAGTAACGAGACGATGGTCTCTTCTGGAATACGTTTGGAACCCGTCTAATGGTAGGCTGGAAGTGAAACGGTGATTTCTACCATAGCGCGCAATTCCAATTTAGAAGCTATTGATGAACGGGGTGGTAGTACAATGACTGATTATTACCAGTTTCGTTCAGATTCCCGTTGCTCAGAACAGTTATAGCTACAACTGATTGTAAATTTGTTAGTCAAATTTTAGGAAACCGCTACAAGTGTAAGTCCACAGCATGAAACATCTTTAACGCTACAATACTTGAGAATCTGGTTAGCTAAAACGAATGCTGCGATATAGGTGTTCCTTGCAAACAGACTTATACTTGTAGCGGGTGACTTACAATCGAGTGTAGCTACAACTGTTCTGAGCTACGGGGCCTAGGTCTTGTTCAAACTACTGCTAACCTTAAATATGACAGGCTCTACTGTAATGCATGCGTCCCATACTTGTAATTTAGTTTAACCATATTTTATTGAAGACGAGGTGGATGGGTTACAAGTTATTACAACTTAAATGAAAACCTGCCATGATGGGGACATAAAAGACACAATAGAACTAGATCATCCTGGACCATCTCATGACATCCGGTATTACATCGGTGGAGGTAATCTTATTCTGAACATCTCTATTTGTATTCAAGATGCAACTCAGTTGAATCCTTACAGTGGCCCTAGGTCCACTGGCTTCTAGACTTTGCGTAAATGACTTGGATGTTGTTGCTATTTAAGTGCAGATGTGTTAACTGTTTCCTCAACATTCTACTACGTGATCTTTACAATGTATATTAACCACAGCTTCATGCATAAACGTACATGCAGACATCTAGTAATTAAGAGTAAAATATGAATGAATGGGTAGTCATTGTTTGGGATGTGAGGGATGTGAGGGATGATGGTAGTTTAACGGACTGTGTTGTTGCGGTCCGGATTTGACGGTGTGTGTGTGTGTGTATGTGTGTGTGTGTGTGTATGTGTGTATATGTGTGTGTGCGTGTGTGTGAGTGTGTGTGTGAGTGTGTGTATATGTGTATGTATGTGTATGTGTGTATATGTGTATGTGTGTATGTGTATGTGTGTGTATGTGTGTATGTCTGTATGTATGTGTGTGTATATGAGTGTGTGCGTGTGTGTGAGTGTGTGTGAGTGTGTGTGAGTGTGTGTGCGTGTGTGTGAGTGTGTGTATATGTGTGTGTGAGTGTGTGTGTGTGTGTATGTATGTTTGTATGTGTGTGTGTCTATATGTGTGTGTGTATGTGTGTGTTTATATGTGTGTGTATATGTGTGTATGTGTGTGTATGTGTGTGTATGTATGTGAGTGTGTATGTGTGTGTGTGTGTGTGTGTATACATGTCTGTAATACTTTTAATTTAAATAGATCAATTAATTACTGGTAATTTTACAATTGGTTTAGTTTAAACATATTTCATTCAAGACGAAATGGATCGGTTACAAGTTATTACAACTTAAATGAAAACAGCTCCAAGAGGAGGGACAGAACAGATGGGGAGAGAAGAAAGAAAGATTAAGAATGAAGGAGGTGTATGTACATATTCTGTAATTGTAAATATTTACATAAGCATATTAAGTAATTCATTTTGTTTGTTTAATGTACAAGTTGTAACTTATTGATGATGTAATACTGTGGACATTACTAGGTTTCGTAAACTGCAATGATCTCTACCCGACGCACGTTCAGGCTGACGTATTAAAGTAGTAAGGTCATCATTACACTAGGTTATGGGTCACTAATCAGGTTATTGCATATTCTGATACAACAATCTTTCCCCAACAAGTATTTCTTTTTTTTTTCTCCAGATTTTTTTACTAATCTAGAAATATATTTATTTCCTAATTAATTACACATACCTAGCTTCTGGCGATCGCCACACGTGTAATCGTCCCATGCATGTAAGTTATTGATGGATGTAATACTGAGGTCATTCCTTGGTCTCGTAAACTGCAATGACCTCTACCAGACGCACGTCCAGGCTGACGTATTAAGATAGTTGTTGTACTGGGACACGGGTCTCCGCCATCTGGTCGGTGCAAACACATACAGCACCGTGCGGCTCCGTGTTGCTTTACACATTATTCAATTCCTGTCCCACGTATCTCCATCATGGCTGCAATATATCCGAGGTGATCGATTGCTACATTTTTCTAAACTCTACTTGTAAACATGCACAAGAGGAGGATCAAGAATTTTTACAAGAGGGAGTACCGCATCTAGTCGTGCTTGAAGATCCACAAATCCCAATTATTTATTTGAATTTGGAGCTCAATTAGGGGGGATTAAACCACCTAAGCCCCCCCCCCCTTTCACGCCCCCCAATAACCCCTCAATTACTGTACTCTACAGAGGATATTGTGTTCTGGGACCGGGACTAGTTAGACAAATTTGCCCTTTTCAACATTTGTCTGACTAATCCTGTGGTATTCTAATGTGTCTATCCTTCATAAGAGTAGTTCTCATATAAAACGGCCCGTCCAGTGATGTACATAAATCGGGTTATCTTTGACACAGTGAGACTGGTCGAGGCGGTAATGGAATCTTGCCTTCATTGGGTTTTGATTGAGTCATTTTGAAGTCTGCACTTCGGTATTTTCATCTGGCTATCATACCATTGTCCGGTCATGTAGAAATGAGTGTCTGCGAGACGCAGCGAGCGTTTACTGAACTTTCAAAAAAGGATTACGTTAAGAGTTTCAATTACTAGTTTATAGTATCGTAGGCGTAGAAGTGTAGTGGCCTGTAAGCATATTACTTCATACGAGATGTATGATAATTTCCTATATGAATAAGAATCAGTATACTCTACAGGGAGTTGAGAAGGTGAAATGAGTGCACACTTATCCATTGATTGGGGTAATAATAGTGTAGCACTATAAAAATGTTCATTAATATTAGTATATATAATAATTATAAGAATATTATCTGGTATTATTAGTAATTATATGAATAATAATGATGATGAGAATAAGAACAATATGTCATAATAATAATAATAATAAATCTTATTACTTTTCTTCTTCTTATCATTATAATTATTGTTGTTGTTGTTGTTGGTGGTGGTGGTGTTGGTGTTGGTGGTAGGGGTGTTGGTGGGGTTGGTGTTGGTGGTGGGGGTGGTGCTGGTGGTGTTGGTGGTGGTGTGGGTGGTGTGGGTGGGGTGGTGTGGGTGGGGGTGGTGTTGGTGGTGTTGGTGGGGTGGTCGTGGTGGTGGTGGTGTTGGTGGTGTTGGTGGTGGTGTTGATGGTGCTGGTGTTGGTGGTGGTGGTGGTGGTGTTAGAGGTGGTGGTGGTGGTGGTGGTGGTGATGTTATCCTTCTACTAGTGTTTTTTCTTCTTCTGCTGGTTATCTTCCTGTCAAGTAAGGATCAACTATTTCAACATAGAATTATGTAAATGGATCTATTGATCATAACCTTTCTCAATTTCTAACGGATATATTTCCATCAATATGGTGTTGCAGATAAGATCACCAATCCAGTCATTCTAAACGAGTTCTTGTCTCAGAAGTCATCCGGAGTTAGACTCAACAGAGTCATCGACACATACTAGTTTCCTGCGACTTGATACATCACTCCTGTAAGTCCAGGTCGTTCGTCCACGTACATTATTCCAGAGATTACTTGACTAATTGCGATTTACTGACCATTGAGAATACTATTCAGACGGATATCACTGTGATATATCCAATCTTCAGTGTCTATATGCCAATACAGGAATCCTTGTCATAGATCTGCCATCGATTGTGTATGTGACCGCCAGATGGTTCCCACATTCACGAGTACAGCTACATTTCGTCCAAATATGTGAGAGAATAAATATTGAAAGATAATCAAAGGTAGATGGATCACTTCCATTGACAGACTAATTAAGAGTAGATCCGAAACTGACGCTCCCCATATATCTAGCTCTAGTTGTATAATGAAGCGATTTAACTAGCAACATACTAGTATACCATGAGCGAAAACTAATATTCGAAGAAGGGTCTCTCTCGCCCTCTCTCTCTCTTTCTCTCTCTCTCTCTCTCTCTCATTCTTTACGATAATAAAAAGGATAGAAGTAAGAGTATGAGCGACCTCATTGATAACCCTAGTACCAATGATAAATGGGGCAACCAACCCTGACGGCCGACACCTTCACGATCTTCAAAGGCAGCTGGTGACACATTTGAATGTAATTGTGTTCTTCTCGAGTGGCCTACCAATCATCATGAGAAATTATCCCCGACCTACATGGCAGCCATGCATGGTATTGTGTGCCCACGGGAAGCCAACCGAACACTGGAATCCCAGTATGTGATTAACCTCTGACATGGGATATTTCTGTAATCATAGATCGGCTCCCGATGGGTCTTTGTGGATATATACGTTCACACTCCCTGCAATACAAATGACTGGTATGCATGGCAGGATGATACCTTCGATTCTGTATTCTCTGTCTGGATCTGTCTGTCTCTATTTTTATGTCTGTCACTTTCTTTGTGTATGCGTGTGTTTTTTCTCTCTACCTCTCTACCTCTATATATCTATTGCTCTCTCTCTCTAGAGAGAGAGAGAGAGAGAAAGAGAGAGAGAGAGAGAGAAAGAGAAAGGGAAATTATATTTGTTATATTAGCTAGATATTGACCTCCTGAGAAAAATATAAGTACATAGTATTATTCCTGATACTACACGTTATGCCAGGATAGGTCCAGATATGGGAACTGCATATTATGCATATATTTCGTTTCACTGAATGTTTTCAGCTAACTAGAATTCCATTACCACTACTTTTATCAAACATAATCCTTTATGAAGATAAATGACATGTTTGGTAATAATACTTATTGTACAAATATAGTACACGTACATTTTGTGTATCAGATTGATTGACAAAAACATTTACCAGCTCGCTGTTGGCTTTAATAGACTGCGATGTAGCGGGAGGCGATACTCTATTAAGATGTTCCCGTGGAACCTTGCGATCTCGGAACTATACTTTTCAAAGCAAGCATTCCGGATATTTACGAGCTGTGCCAAAGTTTCCGTGTCGCTCTGCTTAACATCGGCGCTTTGAAATTGACAGCTTCAAATTGACATCTTTGTAAGTGATCACTGTCCTGGCAAGTACAGCTGTGGTATTTTGTGGCATGCGCATTGCATACCGGAAGTTAAAGAACCTGGTATCAGACACGTGCCATTCTTAGACAATTCCCTGCAAGGCAATTTGTTTGACAAACCGTCAGTTTGGAGAAATGCATAACCACTGTTATTTATTAATACAAAAACAAAAATGTATATATGCCTATAACTAAATGGTAGAATTTAACGAACAGTAGTTCTTGTATTGAAAACAATACACATTTAATACAAAAATTTAACCATTCAATACCGAACAGATACGGTCTCGTTTCGTCAGTCAAGTCTCGTTTCAGGGACACGTGACCTATGGTGCCATCCATGAGGACGCGCGGTTCGTAATCTTTTGACAATGAAGAATTGCTACCTGATAAATCCTACTGCCATTATCAGAAAAGAACACAGCTATAATGCAATATTTACAACGACACCGTCGTTACCTGCTGTCGACAGCAGCGGCAAATGTGTGGAATGCAAAAATTACCACATTTTACTCATATTCACCAGTCTACTTCTGTGGAAAATAAATATACACGAAACTGATTAATTTCATAGTTACACCTATAAGTACAACTAACATGATATCAATGTACCGTGTAGTCGGTAAGGTTTCTTACATTTTGTAAATGTCTATTTTTCAGAAGATAAATGATTTTTCAAGAAAACATAAAAATATTGATAATCTTGAATATATCATAATTAAGTCTGTTCGAATAAACAACGTGTGTACAAACTGTAAATCGCTTGCCAAGCCCTGATGTGCTTAATTACCAATATCAATTGTGCCCCAGATACTATCGGATGGTATGCATTTGCACGAACCTACTGTAGAACAATAAAAGGCATCTATCAGAAATCCATTACCATGACATAGATTGATTTCCTCATTAAACCAATACGTCAAACGAGCGTCTTATAAGTAAACACGATTTATTACTATCCCCCTAGGTCACATTCGCAATGATGACTAGATGTGTGGAGAATATCAACTGAAAGTTTCTCTCTCTCTCTCTCTCTCTCTCTCTCTCTCTCTCTCTCTCTCTCTCTCTCTCTCTCTCCCCTCTCTCTCTCTCTCTCTCTCTCTCTCTCCCTCCCTCTCTCCAAGCTCTTGTATCCACTAGTTATCATCGAGATAAGTATAGATGTAGATACGATAGCGTTCTATTGTCTCTTAGTTTGTATTTATTAATTTTTTAATTTTTGTTTAATTGGGGTTTTTAGATTCTGTCACTTATATCACGACTTTTTAATTTAGGGCAGGATGATGATGAATTAGTGCTTTCATCATCATCCTGCCCTAAATTAATAAGTCGTGATATAAGTGAAAGAATCTCAAAACCCCAATTAAAAAAAATATATATGTATATAAATAAATAAATACTAAGAGACAATAGAACGCGCAGGAGGAAACCCGCAACATCCGTAGTGATGAATGTTGCAGTAACCTCCGAGCACCGGCTGGTACTGACAGACCAAGGATGATATCTGCACTGCCGCTCAACAGTCTGCAGTCTCGAATACTTCATTAAAAATACTCTTTAAATATACAAGTAGGTGGCCACAATCAAATTACAATCATACTTCACTGTAGTGAATGATGGACTATTACTGGTAGTGGTGGGCTATGTTTGCACTTTATATATAACATATCTGACCCCAAAGAAACATTCCAAAAATGTTATAATAATATTATGTAAATTATCAGCAGAAATTCTGCAACTTCCATTGATTTCCTAGATACTTTTTATTAAATGATGTTTATTTTTTTAGGTCAGGGAAAGGTCAGTGCAGATATATAGATATATACTGCATAGACTATTTAATTCATAACTTAGCTATTCGAATTCGTGTCGGCATTCCGTAAACTAATAGAAAATCTAAAAATCAGAGTAACTTTTTTTAAGGAAAATGTTCCTTATCCTTAAACCGAAATGTTCAAGAGAAATATATAACTGGATTAACATTTTCATTTATATTGGGGGGGGTGAGGAGGAGGTGGTGGTTGATAAAAATATAGACCTACTCAGCCTTGGCTAGTAACATTACATTTTTCAATCTCCCAAGAAGCTGAATCGATGAAATAACGAATGTTACATTTTGGTTATTAGTTAACTTCGCGCCGGTTCGCCAATTATCAATATTCTAGTAGACAGAAAAATACAGAGTTGTGAACTTCGACCGCCAGACATAAGTATATATTAACTGTTTTTGATTGGGTCAATAGTGTAATGGGAAAGTAAAGCAAGTTAAGCCTGGTGAGAACTGTGTTGTGGCTATATATAATGCGCGGCTCCTCAGTCGGTGAATTATCCTTCTACAGCCAAGACAGAACAGAACCTTTATTTCACTTAGGCCCAAAAAAAACATCGGCATATTTAAGACGTACAAAACACTAAAAGCATTAAAGTTCAATATATATTCAAACCTGGAATTAGTGACTAATATCAGTTCTGTTGCTTTCCTGAAATAATCAAACATGGATCGTTACTTATATTACAATGACTGTTCTGCACAGGCTCGATCTCCAACAAATTTAATGCGATTACTTCAAAGGAAATCAGATGGAGTATAAGTGTCTCGTTAGCTAATTATGATGGCGGTGTGTCTACCCCAAGACTATGACACGGAAATACCTAGACCAGAAGTACGTAGACTTGAAAGGGTTTCATGGTTATCTTCTTCTCTACCTATATAAATCTCATCAATGAGGGTTTAAGCATGATTAAATCCTTTAGAAGACACCTTCGTAATGTGATGTCATAAACTATATATAGTAAGTTAGGTTAACGTAATTCACGTGACATACCTCAGTATTTGAGTCAATTTTGCTACAAAAGGAGGATATTGAACAAAGAGGAGCCACGTGTCTATACCATCTACGTGCCAAATAATTGGGGTGCTAAAGCGCATTTTCGCATTAGCTCATGATATTATGGTGGTTCACGCAAAGTTTAACCATTTCGAACAAACATAATGCTAGTTAAAGCGATCACGCATCGTTTGAAATTGTCTTTGGATTTTCAACCTATGTTGTAAAGCAAAGGTGACTGGACAACGTACGTGACTAGTAAAGTTATAAACGAGTCGAAGTTATGTAAATTAAAGTGCTCACGTCGAGATATCTTTGATTAAATCACTCTATATTGGAATTAATGGGATAATATGAGTATAACATGTAACCGTAATTTACATGATACCGTAATTTAATAAAAAATACAGACTATTACGCTAATTTACGACCAAATGCTTTCAAGACTGTCGTCCAATTGCATTGGTGTTTTCTGTTATCATAGTGCTAATCTTCTGCTTTCTGTGTTGCTGAAGAAAGGAAATATAACTGACAATAATGGAGCTTTCTCCTCTTGTATACTGGTAGCGTAACTCGGATAAAATCCAAGACCAAAACACCAGCTGCATTGTGCACAGACACTTAGTGCGTATTAGCCAATTGGAAATGATGCCTGATTCCTCTTAGACATTGTTGGATTCAATTATAGCGGCGTGTTGTACTCGAGTTATAGATTTGGATGATAAAATACTACATTGAATATTGACAAAGGTCGACTGGCCAAAAAAAAATTAATAAGAAGAATGTAGCAACCTTACTCTGCGCAGTGTTAACGTGAGGAAAGTATTTGTATTGTTAAAACCAGTTTCATTATGTAATGTACTCAACATTAAACCATTTGTCAAGCAATACCACATGCAATGGTGATAGACATTGAAGAGAAATATTCTTGTATTCCAACCAAACGATATTGCCAGCTGGAAGCTATGTACATGCAGTACCCTAAGAAATGGAGACTTCCGGTGTCCTAAAGATATGTCTGTTCCATGTAGATACAAACAAGCTGACCTTATACCAAGGGAAGATAATCGATTCTGTCAATACGTCCTGCCGGCAGTTAATTAGGGGAACACCACAAGATAGCCGCCGTTCGAAGTGGTCACCGTGCTTCAACGGAACACTAAACCGAGCGAGTGGGATTTTTTGTCGTCTGCCCTACATAATACCAGTCATGATAAGTGGATGGTCAGTCACTTCCAGTACATCTAATTATCTCAGACGTTGTTAAGGTGTGATTAGACGCTAAGTCTTCGGTAAGTCTGTCTCATGAGACCTGAGTATAATCTATTTGCATGCTGTCAATCTACCAGTTAGTGACAATACCTGTTGGCCAATCAGAATTTCTAAACGACAAAACAGGTCATGCACGTCTGTGCGAAATCGAGAATTAGATGAGATCTTAGCATCCGTCTAAACGATATGTTTCCTTGTGAGACACCGCATTATGCCTTATGTTACGCATGTCTCATGAAACAGACTTCCTGTGTAGACACAGCATTAATTGTCGGAGGAAGCGGTCGCTGGTTTCTAGGTGGTATCTCACCTCAATTCTCGCACTACTTACCATCTCGGCATCTAGTATACTGGAAATATACAGTTTAGCCATCATCTACCCACATCTCGTATGATTAAAGTAAGTGAATAATCCTGCGAGGTAGTCATTAAGCACGGTCCGGAAACAATAGAACTCGCAAAAGTAAATCTAGTAACATTAATAGCCAATACGAAATGTTTCTGAGATCTATTTGGGATCTACTTGTGAGGTAGCTACTAAACGCGGCCTAAAAGCGTGACAAATCGAAAAAGAAATTCCAGAAGCTTGCTGTCTTATCGCCAAATATGAAATGTTGTTTCTGAGATGCGTTTGGTAACTAGTATCTATACTTGTGAGGCATTTGATGATACCATGATGAACGTTCTGGCACTATAATGATATGACTAGTATTAGGCTTAATACATCATACGAATGTATTGGCATCTGAGTCTCGATAACCATCGTTAATTTTCATCCTCATTATATATAATAATGCTATCATAAATTGATCCAGTCAAATTTGGTCGAGATTGTGAAATGAGTGTTTCAGAGGAAACTCATTACGATCAGAGAGTGATAAATTGCATGACAATGCTAGCTACGATATAGGAAGGCAGTATATAGAAAGATAGTATATAGGAAGGCAGTATATGTTATAGGAAGGCAGTATATAAAGGAAGTATATAGGAAGGCATAAATATGAAGGTTGTATAGGAAGGTAGTATATTGGACTCTCTCACTGGCTCAATGATGGAGTAGATTTCAAGAATCTGCACATGTGTGGATTTAGCGCGTTATAAGTGTACTTATTATTATTATTAGTAGTAGTAGTAGTAGTAGTAGTAGTCGTAGTAGTAGTAGTAGTAGTAGTAGTAGTAGTAGTAGTAGTAGTAGTAGTATAAGAACAAAACAAGCATCAATCCAGCAGCTTGATCATATTGATATCCATACGGAAATGCCGATGTTATTATTTTCAGTCTATATATCATTAACATTCTGTATAGAAATGTAATAATTATATACATGGTATTTCAGAACTGGCATGACTGTCAGCTAACGTGGAATGTTAGTGACTATGGAGGAATAGACAGCCTTATTCTTCCGTTTGATAAACTATGGACACCAGATATTACACTATATGACAAGTAAGTTAACAGGAATAATGCTGAAAGTTCACCAAGGGAGGAATTCCTAGGTTTTCGAAATAATGGTAAATTGACTTTTCTAAGTTAAATAGTGCTAAAGATGGTATAGATAAAGTATATGAATTTGCGGTTCTTTTGTGTCGTCAAGTTGTTTTCCTTCCGTAAAACTGGATGTGTTCATGTCTGCACGTGTAGTGTTGTGTTCATGTCTGCACGTGTACTGTTCCTCCCTGAAATCTGTGAAGGTCATTCCGTAAATCTGTCTTTGACAACTTACCTTCTTGGTAACTTCTATATTGTTAAATGTTATCTGCATGTAAGTCCACTTTACTATACGGTTGCTTGAAGTCTCTCAACCAGACTGGTATGTATCTATATCTCGTGCCATGTCACCTGTGCTAACCGTTTCCTCTGTGTGCGTACGTGCGTGTGTGTGCGTGCGTGTGTGTGTGTGTGCGTGCGTGTGTGTGTGTCCGTGTGTGTCTCTATATGTCTGTCTCTGTCTGACTGTCACATTCTAATTGTTTCTATTGGACGATATCATCCAGCGCCGGGGAAGAACTGGCTGGCCTCAAAGACTACCGCCCCGCCGTCGGCTCCAGTGGCGACATCTCCTACAACTTTCCCACCGTCATCAGCAGTCTGTGTAAGGTCGACGTCACTTACTTCCCTTTCGATACCCAGCATTGTCCGCTGCCCTTCGGGTCCTGGGCGTACCACGGACTCCAGATCGACCTCACGAACAGGTCCCTGGCAGGGGACATGTCTAACTTCAAGATCAATAGCGAGTGGGAGCTGGTCGGGATTCCAGTCGTCAGACACGTGCTCGTGTACGATTGCTGTCCCGAGCCGTATCCCGATGTCACCTTCTACGTCACTTTGCGGAGGAAGCCTCTGTTCTACCTCCTGAATCTGCTGTTCCCGTGCATACTAATCACATCAGTGGCCGTACTTGGGTTCCTGTTGCCTCCGGACTCCGGCGAGAAGGTGTCTCTGGAGATCACTGTCCTCCTGTCTCTCGCCGTGTTTCTGCTGGTCGTGTCGGAGACGTTGCCACCGTCGTCGGACACTTTCCCTTTCATTGGTACGTGCATTTAGATATGAACTCGTCACTGTTATAGCCCTTGACAATGACTTTAGAAGCAATTTATTGCTGTTATATGTTTTTAAATTTTTTTTTTTTATTATTTAATTTTTTTTAACAAATAATGGCCACAGCAGCTTTGCTGTTTCTATTTGATGGTCAATCAAAAGTTTCATAATTCCTTGTAAAGCCTTTTTTTTCTAATAGTGTAAAATAAATAATTAAATAATAATAAATAATTCATTCGAGATAAAATATTGCCTCTAACATATTTGAAAATGATAAAGTAAAATACAATAGAATAGCAATATAGTTACGTACTTTTATTGCAATTAGGTACATGCAAAAGAATATAACCGTGACATTAATACGGAAATGTTCATCATGCATATTCTTATGTGTTGTGTAATTATTCCCCTGTTGCAGGTATCTACTTCTGCCTGTCAATGATGTTAGTGACATTTTCGACGTGTCTGACTGTCATCGTGCTAAACATACACTTCAAGGGTCAGCAGGGGAGGTCTGTACCCCGATGGATAAGGGACCTCTTCCTGGGGGGTCTGGCCAGACTGGTGTGCGTGAGACACGAGGGGCTGGTTCACCCTGTGAGGTCAAATGTCAACATGGATCTTTTCCTCCAGGATCATGCGGTAAGTGATGGTAAAGCAGAAGCCATTCTGGATACTATCTTCAGTATCTTCACGTATTATATCTACAGGGAAGTAATAATAATAATAATAATAGTAATCTGTGTATTTATATTGCGCCACATCCACATATATATTGTGCTCATAGCGCTACATTATTACCCGGTCAATGGATCTGTGTACACTCAATTTCCTTCTCAACTCCCTGGGGAATATACAACCCAAGCTGCCGTTCAAG
>JAUTBT010023246.1:0-20466 GCA_032361225.1 Lepetodrilus schrolli
CGCTAATTACTTGGCTTTATCCTATTTTAATTGGTCTTTACAACTAGTTGCGTTCGTAATCGCCGGTGAGCAAGTTACAATAGTACTTTTGTTAATTTTCCCCTATTTGTTTGTGTGGCAAATGCACGTAATTTAATTCCCGTGAATCTCAATTCTTGCATTTGCGCGAAATCTGCGTCCGCGAAATATAAGTATTTTACAGTATTCATTTTCTACACAAACCTCTGAAAAGAAAGCTGTAGATGTGTCTGAGATACTTCCTCCACTTACTGAATGACCGGAGGATGTACCTCCACTTACTGAATGACCAGAGGATGCACCTCCACTTACTGAATGAAAGGAATAGGCATATTGGAATAGTATACCTACTTTTTAAAAATAAACCATGGCAACTAGACCAGAAGTACATTATATACATACGACCAGTCCAAAGTTGCCAATTGCACTGTATGCTGCTGTGGTACATAGAATGGCTTAACTGTAAATACAATCAGTTCAAAATTACCAATGGCACAATATTTATCTTTGGTATAGCCAGTGGTCTAACAGGTACATTATATATAAGGCTAGTTCAAAGTTTCAGTGGTATAGTCAATTGTCTAGGACATTATACATAGGGCCAGTTCAAAGTTTCAGTGGTATAAGCAATTGTCTATTACATTGTATATAGGGCCATTTCAAAGTTTCAGTGGTATAGTCACTTGTCTAGTACATTATACTAGTTCAAATTGTATGGTATTCCACAGTGGTCTAACAAGTGCATTTATTATACATACAGTCAGCTCAAAGTTGCCAATTGCTCAGCATCATTTGGCAGTATATTGGTACATTATCCATTCACACACACACAACCAAAGATTTGTATACAGACACTTACAAAAGTCAGCAATCGAGATACTTAAAAGAGCCGACAAGCTCAGGTTAAGAACATTCAATATTTGTTATCCATCCATATTGCCTAGAATCGCTGGTGATAAAACGTTTCTAAATGTTTGCTTCTATCTCCTCCGAATGTCATAAATCATAATAATAGCCCATTTGCTTGGTGCCAAGTTCATGGCATCCCGGACATTACATTCTTCCTGGGCGTTAGATCGATCGTTCCGCCTACGTTCAAGAGATCTCTGAGGAATTCCGGTGCGGAATCGTAAGTGGGAAACTGGACGCGTCGACGTACGGTTCAAGTTGCCCAATGTATAGGCACACACATTCTACGACAGTAGGAAAATAAAACTCTAATTAAGGAGAAACGTTTCATTTGTCACAGACATTTTGCTGCGTCAATTCGTAAATGCTTTTGCTGTCGTAGTGGAAGCTTCAAAGTGCATTTGGTAAAATTGTCTGTTTTCGATATGCATCTCGAGTTAACTATGCGAAACTTAATTGTGTTGTTGCACAGGGAAGATGTGTTGGGTCGTTTTAGTTTCATTATACCTGCCACTCAAATTCAAGTTCAACTAAGGGTAGGTTGGTTGTTGACTTTTCTTCATGCAACGACCTTACTCTGGTTAGATGTCTTTAGTAAGCAGGATCAAAAGGGAAACTATTTCTGTCACAATATTTAATTCATCTGCTAATTGTGTGATGTATTTAATAATTAATATGACTATTTGTATAACTATTTTCTTTTTGCGTTTTCAGAGGAATTAATGAAGAAAACATTCAGTCCATATGGTACTATACAAGAAATCAGGGTGTTTAAAGATAAGGGTTACGCTTTTGTTAGGTAAGTGACTAATATTGGTATTTAATCATCTCTTGCAAAATGTAAAAGAAAAATAATAATAGTAATAATTTAAATAAAATGTTAAAAACATTTTTTTTATATTAATTACAAATTTTACATTATTTCTGTTACTATCAAGAAGTTTGTGCAGTGAGTATATTGTCGGACTTCAAAGCCAACAGTTCTGAATTTGGATCTACCCAGGATCCTGGGTTCAACGTCCAGTTACATTTCAATCCACTTTTTTATAGGTTTTCATCAAAGGAAAATGCAACAACGGCAATAGTGTCAGTACATGGCACGATGGTAGCCGAACAGCAAGTGAAGTGTTCGTGGGGTAAAGAATCCAATGACCCTAGCCAGGGCACACAACAGTTGGTAAATGTAAGAACAATGTTTGGCCTTTTCCATTTATAAGACTCACTTTTATGATTCTGTGAGTCAATCACTGAATGAATGGGGTTGGTGGCAGTGCAATGGTAGAACGTTTGGACTTCGGAGCCAAAGGTTCCAGGTTGAAATCACGTCCTGGGAGCTCAGCATCAATGTTTGTGAAAGTTACCTTTCTGACGCAATGTTGATAGGATGGGCTGTCTGTAGAATGGCAATGTAATTATCATCCTTGGTCTGTCAGTACCAGCTGGTGCTTGCAGGTTTTCTGCAACATTCAGTGCTACGGATATTGCGGGTTTCCTCCTGCCCTAACTGACAAGCTGTGATATAAGTGAAAGAATCTTGAAAGCAGCTCTAAACCCCAATTCAAATCACTATTCTCATTCTGAGAGTCTTTTCATTCTAAGTCGGTCACTCTTCTCATTCTGAGAGTCTTTTCATTCTGAGTCGGTCACTCTTCTCGTTCTGTGAGTCAGTCAGTGACTGTTGTATAGTTAAGCAGACAGTGCATACTCTCACTGTCCTCGGTCACGCATCCCTCCCACTTTCGGTGCATACTATTTCCCTCACCACTATTAATATATGGTAAACCCTAACATCATGATTGGACGATCATGTGTCTTTGCACCAATCTAAAGGGTACTGGCAGCGAAATTATGTATTTAACTTTCTTTTTTTTAAAGTTTGTATTTATTTTTAAAGTGAATTTTAGTTTGTTATTAATATATAGTGTTCGGAGGAGGAGAATATCTCAGTTGTATCACTTCATCCACAGCAGCAACAACAACAGCAGCCATACCAGGCAACATCACCGAATGCGTATGGTCAGTATTTCAACATGGGCTACTACAACTACCCCGGGAACAGTGCCTATCAGAGTGTGGGACAGGCGGGCTACATTCAGGCGGCCAGCATGGGCCAGTGGCCCCAGTACAACTATCAGTTTGCAGGGTAACTTCCGCAAATTTTAACCTCCCTTTAGGAATAATCGCAAAGTTTCTGTACCTGTTGAAAACTTCAAGGAAATATTTGGATTTTTTATATCTCTGTCAGTGATTTTTGACCAACATAAATTTGTTATTTGGAGTGTTTTTTTAATGACATTGATCTGTTGACTGCATATGGACACTAATCATTATGGAATAAATAAATAATAATAAAATATGGGTTCACACAAGGATTTGTTCTACCTTCCTATTCATTCATGCTAATAAAAAAAAAAAAAATTTTTAATTGGATTAAAATTAAAATAATAAAAGTTAAATACTGATTAAATTTTAAATAATAAAAATAAAATATGTGTTCATGCAAGGTGCCTGCCTATTCATTCATGCTACTTTGAGAGTGTTGTATTTCCCATTTCAATGAGCATGTTCTGGTGTTGCAGCAGCAATATGCAGATGCAGCAGCAGTGGGGCCAGGTACCGATCCAGCCCGGCCAGCAGCAGTTCAATGGGCAGCAGCAACAGCAGCAGGCCAGCGTGGTCGGATACCCTATGCAGCAGGGTGAGATTACCATTTTTACATGCTATGCTGTAAGCCAGTGAGTGGCCGCCCTTGTTCATGGGGGCAGCAGGGCACACACATGTCTTGTTTGTGTTTGTTTGTTTGTTTGTGTGTGCGCGCTCTGTGGCCCGTTGAAATCGGATCGTAATATTCCGCAACAGACTTGAGGCTATTGCTGCTAAAGCTACTCTTTTTTTTCTTTTTTTTTAGTTTTTAAGAGTTTCTCAAGCAAATTTTGTTACTTTAATTTATTTCAAAATTTTATTTTAGAAAATGAATTATTCATTGTGCATACAATCCTGTTTAACAGGATAATATTTTAACTAAATATGTCACATTTGACCGTTTAACAGGTTGATATTTTGTGTATTATGGTGGTGAAAAAAAATGGTTAATTTTTTAGCTGTTTTACAAGAATGGTTCATTTTTTAGCTGTTTTACAAGAAATCACATTTTCACATCTTTGCCTTGCAGCAATCGTAGCTCAGTATTTGTTGAAGGATATTGCGATCTGATTTTGCCCCTCCCAACACCCCACTGTTTGTGACTCACACTAACCATGTGGGGCACTACAAACTTGAGTCCCTGTATCGGAAACTAATGTAAACGGCCTGAATCACTAGATCATCACGTATACGCAGATGGATAGTTTTAACAGACACTGTGTAGTGTGGTAGGTGTGTATGAAAATTAATTGCATGCTTTTGGGATGCACGAGAATAGAGGTGTAGAGAATCTTAACCCGTTCACGTTTTGTTTGGGAGTTGGTCGAAGGATGTATCTGTATCTTGTAATATTGACCCTTATTATGATGTGCTGTGTGTTATTATTAAGCAGTTAGATAGACCAGGGTATGATTAGTAACCCCACCCCAGCTACAGCCTACCCCCACCTCCTAATTTTGTTACTGAGATTAGAAATTCATGCATGTAATTACTATAATAGATAGTTCTGTTTGAAATTCATCATTTGAGTGTTCAGTGCTCAAAGAGTGAAAATCCTTCCATCATTCGAAACTGAATTCAGATTTATGACTGCAGTCAATTTTATAAACGTGGACGCCAACACAAAATGATCTATTTCTAGTATTAACATTCAAATCATGTCCACGGTCACGTGCCTTGCTTATGGACAGACAAGCCGGCTCTGGCCAATGGATGAATGGCCAGTGGACAGACGGCCAATGATTTATTGCACCGCAGCAACAACGATGTCTTGCCATTACAACTGACAATAGTTTTGGCCTTGCGGTTTTGGCTTTTGCATGATGCACAGGAAACTAACATATTGAACCCTTTACAAGCTCGGGACTAAACCCCAATATTAGGCCATCAGTGATGCTGGAAACGACCCCCATTGACCCAGATAAAGACATACATCAGCCAGAGAATCTCTGAGGTTTTAAGATGTTTAGGGGGCTGTTATTGTATTAATCTCTGTGCTTGGGCTGCCGCGAAGAGAGTGAGATGGAGAGAGAATCACCTCGTACTGCAATTTTACGTTGATTTCCTGTTGTTTTTTCCCACCATTTCCTTTTACTTCTTTTTCTTTTGCTTTGGTGTTAAAACTAACAGAATGGTTTGCATTTATCCCTTACAATTGGATTTGTGATTTGATTGAACCGAGCATTTCGATTATCAACTGCAGTTGTAAATAATTGTTTATCCTTGCTTAAATTACTAGACTGTAACCTGATATTTAGTTATTTTTGTAGTAGTAGTAGTAATTGCTGGTTACTGTTTATCTGATAATGGTTACTGTTTATCTGATAATGGTTCTATTTTGAGTCTGTTAGATTGTTTATTCATTTCAGTTTGTAAAGAGTCGACATGTCTCGAATTACATGAAATTTTGCAGTTTGATATTGAGTTGTTATATACATATTTATTTTGATTCGTTGTTTTTGTTATCCAGATGAGCAAGATACGTTCAACTAGGTTTGTTGAGTAGTTAGCCAGTGTGCAGTATATATGTATCCATATATATATATCATTAACTATATATCCACAACATATATATATAGCATATATATACTCAATAAATTATCTGTTCTGTGTGTCTGTTGCAATATTGGCCTTTGTTTGAGTGGCACTAGGGTGGTGTGCATTAGTTTCACATGGGATGTAAACTTGTTAATTTCCTGTCGACGACCACTAGATTTCACGTCTGTTTCATCATAAGTACACATACTCAGAAGTGATCAGGTGTTAGGAAAAGGTTTACTTTTGTTTCCTTTGCATCGATTTTTGTTTTAATGAAATAATAAATCCATTTTAAATTGGATACCTGGCTTCTTTCATGGGCCAAACATTTTGATCTTAGTTTCCCCCCTCCCCCGAGAAATCCTGCCACCAATTGATTGAGATATCAAACTATCTCACTGGTTTACTGCATAGTATTTTTTCTACACTTTTCAATTTTCTCTTCTGTGCACGACAAAAACTTAGCTTGCATCACTTGCTCGTGTCTTCACGATTAGCTTTTCTTGTCATTTACAGAAAATTCACAACAATTATCACTTTTAATCTTTTCGCCTCACATTCTATTCGAGAGAGAGAGAGATGGAGGGGAGAGAGAGAGGAGAGAGAGGGGAGAGAGATATATAGAGAGAGAGAGAGGGGAGAGAGAGAGAGAGAGATCCATATCCATCTCCATCTCCATCCATTCATGCTGCTTTCTGTAATGTGTGGAGCATTTTCCTGCTTGTCATTCTGGCAACAATTACCAAGTGTAATCTAGGAAACCAGATGGCTGTAGCCTCTTTTTCTGGATGTCTGTGACTTGTCTCCCGATGTCTTTCTCTGTTCTGGCACCGGTTAAACGGAATATATTTACTTCGGAATTAATGTAAATTGTTCCACAACTCCTTTGGCTTTGTCTGCGATCACTGTTATAACTCTCCCTGTGTGTGTTTTCTAATTGCATGTTTCCCAATGAGAATGGAAATAATTAAGTGATAATGTTCACCAATAAACGTACATACGCCTCCAGACCAAAGTTCCAACTTGCCCTTTCTTGAATGGCGTCGGGAAGACGGTCTCGAAGACCGTAGTAAAGTTGTTTGAATGAAGCAGTAGGTTTCATTCTATATACGTTACTAAAAAACTCTACTTTATATATGTTATTAAAGACCCTACCTGTTGTGTTTTTAGCCACAACTGACAAATATATTACATGTGATTGCTGCATGTTTCCAAATATTAATATACTTACTAATTAATTGTAGAGCCAATTGGTTATACATTGAGAGAAAAACTAATTTTAACTAACTTAAACCATTATTGCTCTTATATCTAACTAATCGATGATGATGATATCAATAACAATAATAATAATAGTAATAATAATAAATGCAGTATAATGAATGTTTGGAGTAATAAATGAAATATTTATGTAGTAAATGAAGTGCCCTAAAATCAGCTTAACTTCGTTTTGTTTAAATGCATGATTTAATATAGTATTAACCCTCTCACTGCTGGAGGCAACTGGAGATGCCTTAAAGAGCAGTGCCAGTGTTTAATCCACCACAGAGAGGGTTAATGTAGTCTGGAAATTATTATTTAAAGACTATTTCTATCAATTTTCAAATAAATATAGCAAAAACAAGTAAATTGGTTTTATTGAAACTTGCATATTGTCAGAATTCACGCTTCATAATACCTAATTACTTGTAAAAACCAGTCCCTTCATGTACGAAATGAGGAAACTTAATTTTAGCTTTAACTCCAACCTTTCGCCGCCGTAGCGTTGTGCGTGACCGAGGTTGAAGTCACCTTAGAGTAACACTGTTTAGCACAGGTGAGCCCATGTTGATGCCACTTTATCCAGCTCAATATGATTTAAAGAGTTTCTTATACGGAAACTGAATGTAGACGATAACAAGATGAAGTGGATTGTGCGATCACAGCTCCATCAATCTATCAGACATTTAACTCACTGTGTTAGATTCAGTGTGCATCAGTTGGCATTAAACTTCCTATCCAGGCTGTCATCTCATTGGATATCGATTTCCATCCCAAGTGTATGGCTACCATAAGACATCAAACAGCGTTGGCTGCAGTCTAAAGTCATGTGATCGTCTGGTAGAAATGCATGTCGCCCTGTCTACTGATATATTGAATATATGTCGCAGACTGAAAACATGCATTGCTATAAGAGTATGGGAAGTGTTTACCATCGCTATATCAAAAGTTATTGAATGTTTTATCATCAAATACATATATTTATTTTGTTACATTTTATGCTGTTGCTTCTTATGAATTAGTAATATTCCTGTGAGGATGTAAAACAACAAATCAGTCGATCAATTTTATAAATTGGTAAAATAATATGATTGTAAACATCAAAATTGAAGAAAATAAATCACAAATAATTAGAGGTTTACTAATTGATAATATAGTTTGTCAGCTTCAAACATTTATAATGATAATCATCCTTTTTAATTGTTCGGAAATAATTTCTTCCTTTGACGTTTGCATGAATTTGTGATTGGCTAAAACATGTACCACAACCTAAATTATTGGGCCTTTACTTTTCTATTATATGTCAATGGCTCAAGGGACGTAAAAAATTAACTCTTGTGCTTCAAATACTATGGCATTGGTTATATAAGTGGACTTTTTCATTTTATATATACTGCATCTATGTTTTCTCTCATACACATAAATATAAATTCCATGCACTTATAGTTTGTTAACCTCCGAACTTTAGGTCAGGATTGCCCCTCTTACAACTCGAATTTGATTTAATCTGGCCCAGAAAGAATTTTTTTAAAATAATTATTTCCCATGGGTAATTATTCGTTCAGAAAACTTGCCATGGACGTAATGATGGACTGAAGATTTTCCCCGGAGAACTGTTAACTGACATCTCAATCTCGGTGGGTAGTCGACCCAACAGGCATTATACAGAAGGTTCTTTGTCCACCTCCGAGATTAGACGAAATGACACATCAGGCCGAGATCAGACGAAATGATATGACGTCAGGCCGAGATCAGACAAAATGACACAACGTCAGGCGGAGATCAGACGAAATGACACGACGTCAGGCCGAGATCAAACAAAATGACACAAGATCAGACGAAAAATGACACGTCTGGCCGAGATCAGACAAAATTACATGATGTCAGGCCGAGATCAGACGAAATGACACGATGTCAGGCAGATCAGACGAAATGACATGACATCAGGCCAATAGACGAAATGACACGTCAGGCCGAGATCAGACGAAATGACACAATGTCAGGCAGATCAGATGAAATGAAACGACATCAGGCCGAGATCAGACGAAATGACACGACGTCAGGCCGAGATCAGACAAAATGACACATCAGGCCGAGATCATATGAAAAATGACACGACATCAGGCCGAGATCAGAAAAAAATGACACGACGTCGGGTCGAAATCAGACGAAATGACACGACGTCAGGCCGAGATCAGACAAAATGACACCACGTCAGGCCGGGATCAGACGAAATATTACACGACGTCATGCAGATATCAGACAAAATGACACCACGTCAGGTCAAAATCAGACAAAATGACACGACGTCAGGCCGAGATCAGACAAAATGACACCACGTCAGGCCGAGATCAGACAAAATGACACAACGTCAGGCCGAGATCAGAATCAAGTTAACCATGGTGTATTACAATACTACTACTTATGGATGAGGGTGTATATTTATGTAGATAAAATCTTAATAATATAGTTATGGATAAATAGATATTAATGTAATTGTATTTATGAAGGTTGATAATCTTTGTTTATAAAATTTAATACGTCAAGAATGAATGTTAGCATCAACTTTTATCCCACTCAAAAGAATTTTTTTCTATTGAATCCCAAAACATTATTTCTATGAATTATTGCACAATGTAGTATACTGTAGTTATTTTATTTTATTTTTCTCATGTCTCTTTTTATGCTATTTTCTTTTTATTCTTTTATTCTTTTATTCTTTTTTCTTTCTTTCATTTTTTGTTTGTTTCATTTTTATTTTTTTGGTATTTGTTTGTTTAACATTAACCCTATCCCTGCTGGATTAGGTGTGGGCACTGCTCTTTAGGGCATCTCCAGTTGCCTCTAGCATGGAGAGGGTTAATTGTTTGGATTTATATAATTAAAAAACATTCTTCATTTTGCAAATGCCTATCATCGACTGCTGCTTTCTTGCTGTTTGCTTGAATGATTTCTTCCAGATTATTAATGGCCATGGACAAGAATGCTGTTATACATTAGATTTTAACATGATGTTTGGTTTAAATATTAAGTCTAATCAATTCTGAAATGAAAATTAAAGGAAAATATATTTATATTAATATATTTTGAAGTATAAACCCTTTTGAAAGTTTCATATATTCTCATTCTTGACCATCATTTTAAGTCCTTTGTACTTGCAGTAGATGTCAATATTCTGGCGTGTGATCTTTCCTTTGAACAAAGTTGAGGAAAAAAACAATAGAAATTTATATATTGATAACAATATATGATTTTTTTTGCATTTTTTAAACAAATCATATTGATTGAAAATTATTACCTGTTTGTTTTTTTTAAAATAATTTTTTATTATCTTCACAATGAACGGTAACAGTTCATATTCATGCTAAGAAAATCGGATTATAATGGTAAACACTGTTACATCCATTTCCTTATTAAATAGACTTTCTTCACAATGAATGATCACACTTCATTTAATTGAAAAAGAGAAAATAAGAATTGGTTCCATCCTTTTGATTCCTTAATCATGGTTAATCTAAGGATTTGGGTTACCGTGTTTCAGGTTACCAGCCAGCACAGTGACCTTCATATAGGTCGTGACCTTTGACCTCTACATGCAGTGCTTGTCCAGAGAACCAGAAACTGACCGCCGACCGTCTGCTCGTTCATACATCCGTCTGTCTGTCCGCACAAAGTCCCCCAAACGAGAGCAGAAGACATCCCCCAAGATGCAGACTCGCAGGCGGATGTACCTGACTTCAACGGGGGTTTCCAGATGATGGGGAAAAGAGATCGACTGCGTCTTTACACGCGTTGTAAATAGTCCAAAAAACAATAGATAGCGTAGTAATTAGTCTGAGCATCATGTGTCTGTGTGTGTCCGTGCGTCTGTGGTGGCGTCCATCTTGTAAATGTCAGTGATAAAAAAAATGTTGCGTTTCTTTGTTTGCGAGGTAGGGGAAATTTGGTTTTCTTTTAATAAGGCATTTCATTGTGGAGTCATGCTAAGTCACGATTATATATGAAGACATCATCCATCACATACTCTGCATAAGTTATGAACTGTGTACAGCGTTGTAAGATAGACAAATGCTCATGAATATTTATTGGTGGAAACCAACTTCTGTGATCATGTGGTGCAAGAAGGTGTCCGACTGGCCTCGACCTATTTTGTATGTTAGTTTGCAGAGCCCTTGGCAAATCATGGGGTCTCGACAGACGTCGGGCCATTTTCGTTCCATAACGCATCTAGCTTGAGAGCAAGGGCTTGTAAAAACTTGGTGCAAACTTTTGTCAGCAGTACTAGTACTACCACTTTGACCTTGCCCTGTTCAACATGAAATCAGTTTGTTTTGTTGCAAGTCAGGTTTCCCCTAGCAGAGGATTTTCTTTTTATTAACTCTCCGTGCTGGAGGCAACCAGAGATGCCCTAAAGAGCAGTGCCTGTGTCTAATCCAGCAGGGAGAGGGTTAAACTACCGTATCACCATTTTTGTTTGACATTGAGCAGATTTGTTATCATTATTATCCTTGTAACCTTATCGAACGTCGACCCAATTGTGTACGAATTTCATTGTATCATCGCACGAATTCTGTATTGCATCAAAGAGAAACGGATTTCTCTATTTTTTGATATGATGTATTATTTAAGGAGGAAATTCATGAGTGACTCACTGTATGTTGCAATGTAAATAGTTTTTTTTCGTATTATTTTATTTGTACGAAGACCTTTTCCCCGATTTGATCATGCTCATTCAAAAGTAACTACAACTGCAATCAGAGGTGAAGTGCCCTATTACCGGACTGACTTGCTAGTCCAGGGGTCACCCAGGAGCATGAGGGTTGTGTACAAACAAAAAATTGTTGCAAATATATATTATTATCATTATTAGGGGTTGTTTAACTATTGTTTGATTGGCTGCATATATGAAAGTGGCATATGTACGATTGAACCTCTGTTGATAATGTTGTTGCATGTGACATATATATTAGTCCATTGTAGAAAAAGTCAGATGATTTTAACATGTAAGTGTTGTCGGTGGGTGAAAGGATATTTGTAAATATAACCGTTTCTGCTTTTGCGTCAGAAGTATGTCTCCGAATATGTATACGACGTATGTTTCCCTGGCGACAGTTTAGGGGGGAAAAATGGGCCTCGCAATTCAATTAAATTCAACATTTTGTCGGCCTTGTTTTAGCAAAGTTGGTTTGAGTGCCAAATTCTGCTCTGTAAAATTGCCCATTTTATTTCGTGACTGCCCATCGTGCAAAGAGTAATATTGCCTGTAATTGCTTCATAGAGTATTGCATCATGTCAGATTGAGAGACCAGCAGCCTTCCTAGCATTCATAATGTAAATAATGTATTGCATCAGTCACACACACACACACACACA
This sequence comes from Lepetodrilus schrolli, assembly GCA_032361225.1. Lineage (NCBI taxonomy): Eukaryota > Metazoa > Mollusca > Gastropoda > Lepetellida > Lepetodrilidae > Lepetodrilus > Lepetodrilus schrolli. The sequence goes on from JAUTBT010023246.1 coordinate 12,241, forward strand.
CACACACACACACACCATGGACGTGTCTACAACATTTTCTTACGAAAATTGTAATCATCGACATAGTTTGCGTTATGACCACAAACACAAAAAATCAGCCCCTCGTGTTTTGCGTTTAATGTTGTACACAAATGGTTACTGGGTTCGCATTTCTCAATAATGTCGTACTGTAGTTTATGTGTAGATGAGGACTTATGGTATGATTTAACATAGGCTTATGTGTACACTCCGATTTATAGACTAACTACAGGTACAACCCTTTCACGATGCATACCTGGAAAATGGGAACTTTGTATTTTTGTATACAGTACAGTCTTTCTCATGTTCAATGATTAACTAGTAAATATCATTTTCTCAATCTATGACATTTTTTGTTGTTAAATCTGCAGTTTTGGCTCACTAGACCAACTTTCAAACACAAAAGGATTTTTAAAACATTTTTGATACACCCCAAAACGTGATTTGAACTCGAATAGCCATGCATAATTTAGAATGTTGTAGACATGAACACAAATGTCCAGTTTCATCCACGTTATGAACCATCATTCCTGTCAGTTCAGAGGCTCATATTTGTTCCAAAGTTCACTGTACCAGCATACGCGATGATATATGTGTATATCTAGACATGCAAATAGATGCCTCATTTCAGCCCAGTATAACCATTCTCTTTGTAAGAAATGTATTATCACAAGCAAAGATGTTGTACAGTTTTATATGCGAAAGAAATTAATATCTTCATAAAATGCATTCATACTTTTAATTATGATGGAAGTACCAACCGCTGAAAATGTTACAACTTTGTGATTGTAGATGTGATCTCAGTTAAGTTTATCGAGTTGAACTTTTTGAAATTCCATTTTGCTAATGTTTGTACAAAAGAAATGATACAGTTGTAATTTTAGACATTGTTACACATATTGGTTTGTTGATTGATGCCGACCGTACTGTGCTATTTTGTGACATCCTTTTACCATTCAGATTCGGGTCGGCTAACGTGGCTTTATGTTTTGTCAGGAATACGATAATATAACGCGCTGGTTGTCCAGTATTCTTCCAATCAGAATGTTCCTATCTTCAGCTCAGGTATTTTTGAAAAGACACAAATTTTTCTCCCATGAAATACTTTATGATTTGTTCACCCGTTTTAAATGTCCAGGTTTACAATATTGGAATAAGCTTAGTTATTGGTTGTTATTATTTTTACGACAAATGTTTCAATTTGTTCATTTCAATACATTTACAGCATTGCATTTGTACGGAGTTGTGGCAAGATACTGAATTTACTTTAAACGATATTCCAGTGTATCTACTTGCGTTAGATTTAATCCGATTTGTCAGTTCAGTTACTTCATATTACAGAGAAATATTTTATTTCAAATGTCATGAATTTTCTACGTGACTGATTGCTGAATGGAAGACAATTACGGCCTGGGTGAAGAATTCCATTAGATATTTGTACCTAATTATAAGTTTGTCAGTGGAATGCAAATGTTCATGTTTCCTCCTCTATGATAGCAATATGTCACGAGCAATTTCGTGACTTTACAGTAATTGAAACATTTGAAAGTTTTTCAAACAGAATTGGAATAACTACTATGTTAATACACCTAATCTTTCCTGTTAATTTCGATCAACTATTATTTAGCATATGTTCGTGAGTATCATCTCTATCCAACTGATGTCATGTTTAAACTGTTCATCGTTTGCGGCCACTTTACCACTCATTGAACATGGTATACTGAGCATTTTTAATATCATTGTGCATCAAGATCGCATACAACTCGTAAAACTTCACTTCAAATGCAGTCCCATTGGGTATATTGATGTGTGCGTCTTGGTTTTAAATGTGAAAATGAATTGATTCAAGGATTTAGGGGAATTGTAAAAGGTTTGTATATGATTTGTAGACGTATGTCATCAATCATAGTTTGCACTCTTGTTATTGTAGTCCTACAACAGAGAATAATCCCTCGACACCGAAAGAATTACCTTTATATCTACTGCACTCCCAACTTATGATCCCTTTTCTTTCTTTTTTTTATGTAGCTTATCCATCATATATATATATAATGTAACATCAAGCTTTTTTATAAAATATATTATTTATTATTGTCTTAATGGAGTATGATCACAGGCTTATACATATCTTTGAAATGCAATATTTAAGTTAACAACTTAGTTTTTGTCTTGCTGAGAAAGCGATGCTGCTGAAGACAATCGAGGTTTTTGGAATATTTTCTATTCGCGCAATTTTCCAGAGGTCATGTATGAACTTTAGTGTCGATGTAGTTACCACCGATTCCCTCCTTAGTGAAAGTCTAGTCACAATTTATTTTTCTTTTACATTAATCTTTTCTTTTCATTCTTGTATTTTGTGTATTATTTGCCACAACTTGTACACATTCCAAACTACTGTGTCAAAGAAGTTGACAATATTCTATTTTCATTCTGCTTGTGCAAAGTTCTTGCATTGCTATTATAATCTTAATTTTAATTACATTTGAAATGTAATGATACTAGGACAATCTTTCTTTAAAACAATCATTGCGACATATTTCTGATCCTATCATCATACTAGATGTATCATCTTTTCATTCTCAAGTTTTCAAACATACTCTGAATAGTTTGTTAATTGGTTTAAATATCTTTGTTTAATTGAATCAATTGAATGAAGTCTTATATAAATCCGTATATTTTTAATGTAAATATTTTCGCTCAAACATACAATTTCATTCACTCTCTCTCGCACACACGCACACACATACACACACACATATACATATATATGCAGTTGAAAAGTCATAAATCATAGTTTAACTCGAAGCCATAAATCATAGTTTAACTCAAGCAAGTAGATCCTGCATTGAGCACTAGATCACGTTTTGGCCAACCTAGCCTTTGCTCGCTTCAAACCCCACTCCCGACCAATCTATCCAAGCCCAATATACACATAAGTATGCACTTAATCCATAGCTTTTATTTTGTGTGTGTATCCATTTCAAAGCATTTTGTTCTAGTCGGGATCCAAGGGATTATTCTCTGTAAACGGTCTTTGTCTCCATTCCTACTGCTTCTCCCGACACGGAGGAGAGGATACAGTGTGTCATACGCGTAGCATCTCCTGCTGCTACAGCTACTGCTATTGTAGATACGTCTATATATATATATATATACATATATAAATATCATATAGGTGTTAGGAACAACTCATGGAAGCAAACAGACCATGGAATGAAGGGGATTGTCAATTTTCGTTTGCTTCGTCTGAGCTGTAATGGCGTCGAAGGTCCTTTCGATGTTAAGGCCAATGTAGGTCTCATTTTCCTACCTGTAGGCTGATTAGGGTTACTATGTCTTCATGTCCCCGAGTGCTTTAGGACAGGATTAGAAGTATACTCCTGAAACTGTCAAAACTCGTGGACTTGACGCCGTCTGGACAGCGCCTGTTTTCTCTTTCGCTCAGACGAAACGGACGAATTTGACACCACCATCGTCTAACTGGTGTCGACAAGCGATCGTCTTGTCGCTATTGATGTAGCTGTTAGATATGTCGGGCCTCGGCCACTGGTTATGAGAATAAAGTGTTTGTACAACCACACTTTTAACTGGAAAATAAAGAAGACTGATTTGTATATTTATTTGTGTTCATTATTATTTTTATTCAAACGCAGGTGGCTACTTTCAGTAGTTCTCTGGACCAGGGCCCGTTCCACAGAACAATCATAGCGCTACGAGAGTCGCAACTCCATGCTAACCTACTCTCGTAGTGCTATGATTGTTCTGTGGAACTGTCCCCAGAGAGATTATGCCATTGAGGAATGGTCAAAACTCCTTCAAAACACACACAAAACAGGAATGAGTTGGATCCTCTGGAGTTCGTCCATGATTGTATAATAATGACAATCATACTAATAGTAATCGTGCTCTAAAGAAAAACTGCACATTGATAATGGCATGTGTGTCAATGGCCAATGTCTTGTCATCCATAAGCATTGGCATTGTCAGGAGAAGTTTGCCGAATGACAGCAATATCTCGGGACAATACTCTACTGAAGCTGAACTAAATGGAACAACAATCTGGACAATGTTCGTATGTCTTGTAACCATACACTAGATGCTCTCGTTCCTGAAGACCATTGGATTTTGGTCAATGCCGCTACACCACAAACTTGCGTGTCAGACAATACACGGACCCATGCTCAGTAACCAGTTAAGTGAATGGCAATTAATTCGTCTCCGGTCTCAATAACAACCTTGCCTGAAACCAGTCAGCTCTGTTCTCTGTGATGTTGCCCCTGTCCCGTATTCGGTTTCGTCTCCGGACAGCTGCTTGCAAAGTAAAATGCGTCGAACACATGCATCTCAATAGATCCCAGCCTTCTCTCATCTCCAAGAGGACGTATATTGCATTGCGTGATCACCCTAGACGTGTCCCACCCCTGGCATCATTGGGTTTATTGGCGTTTCTAACTATGTCGGCTGGTGACATCGTCATTGATCAGGCCCGCGTTCCACAGAACAATCGTAGCGCCACGAGAGTCGTAAATCCTTAGCAACTCTCATGCTAGCGTACAGGAATTACGACTCGTAGCGCTACGAATATTCTATGGAACGGACCCCATAATCTAACCACGGAATTATTTTGATGAATCAATCAAATAATTTCTCCATGTCAAAATGTATTGCTAGTCCAATTGCGTTTCTTGCGTAGGTTCTGCAGTGCGTAATTTTGTTCTCATATTATTATTTTTATAGGTCTTTCGCGCAGATGTTATCGTAATAAGCTCACGAAGACTATATATTATACGTGAATGTAGTAGCAGGTAAAACCAATACAACCTCGGAAGTCGATTATTACTATTCCCTAAGTTACGTTTAGGTCCACCGTAAAGTAGAATACGACAATCAGGATTAACTTACAGCATTCTAACGTTCAGCAGCTCTTCGAAATGTACAATAATTCAATTTGCGGACATTTAACTCTATTTTAGACGTGGCTTGGGGATTTCCGAGAAGAGTACCTATTATATCAAATGACAGGAGAATGCCACAAAGCGGACTCCTCCAAACGTAAAATTCGAGAGCAACGATAATCTGACGCAATGGGTTTTGACATGTCTGGCTTTCCTGAATGTAGGTAAAACGGGGGGAAGATATCCCATCCAGAAGATATCCTTACCAGAAGAACCAATATGACCCTTCCAATTAGCGATAAGAATCGCTCGCCACCTATAAATAACGTGAGCGATAGAATCTCACTTGTTCCAAATAGATGGTCAAATACGCTCTCGTCATTAAAAGATCCGCAGATGCTATCGGGCAATATTAGCTTGGTTTATTGCCTAACATCTGGTCTGAGAGACAACATATTGGATTATTATTATGAAATTAGCACACGAATCTATCGGAGCAGACTGCCAGGGGCGGATTGCATGTAGAGATGGCTGTGACTTATAAGCTTATTACTCGTTTCTCCGCATTGCCGCAGAGATAGCAAGTGTAGGAAAGTCTGGATAAGATATGCCATCAATATACTTACCATAGTATGTCTGGGATGAAATAGTGATGACTTCAGCTACAAGCTATACAGTTTTATATGCTGGTTTTAAATCATAACACGTGCTATTTTAAGAATAATATTTACTGATTTATTTATATATTTTAACAATTATTGTTAAGTGATTATTACATTGTTCATTGTTATCTCAAGGAGGTGTGCTTATTTATAAATATATTTGGTGGGAGATTCACGTAGATTATAAAGTGTTACAGCAAGAGCTACAAGACAACAAGACAACAAGACAACGAGTACAGATGAACCCAATTTTACATATTTCTATATCCGTATATGAAATTGTTCGTCGCAGGCAGCATATATTTTCGTGATGTCGCATGCAAATATAACATCATAACTATACAATTGTAGGAACTACTTGATACATAACTAAATTTGAGTGTGTGCATGTTCCATTAGCAGAATAATAACAAATAAGGGGTAATGTTTATTCATATACAGATATTGAAATAATTGTAACGTTTGTGAATGTTAGAGAAGGATGATGCAAGGTGACATTTTTAGGTAAAGCTTGTTTAACGTGATTGCTAAATATACCTGATATGAACGGCAAACACTGTAATGGCAGACAATAATTGCCTCATAGAGAGAGGTTAGGTCGTTCCAAAAGTGAATTGCCCCAATTTCGTTTTTGCCGAATGTAAGAACACAGTATTGGTGCTGTTTCAATACAGAAATGCGGGCTGTTTTACTCTTTTTTTTTCATAGGAAGCGTCTGTACAGGTTTTGCAATGCGTCTGGTTTTAATTTGAAGATTGCATAATGGGAGTTTGGCAGTTGCTTTCAGACTGGAATAGGCATGCCCTTCTCTGGATGACATTCCAGGCATGTTAATGTTGAGACTATATTACATATCGTCATACTTAATTTTCATCTGACTCATAACTGTTTGTGAAGACAAATCTTGAGAAAACTACAATAATATTTTAAGTTTAATCATAGGATTGACCAAATATCTTGAATTTTAGCATGTATTACAAGTTAATCATACTGCATGGTTTTCACAATCTTCGACATAACTATTATCATCATAATCATCATAATTGAATTCTTTGTCATCATCATGATCATCATAGTTGTAACCGGTAAAGTGGTATGCACATGTAGTAGTCTATACACGTACATAAGAATATCCTCCTAGTCACCGACAAGTGGTATCGACAAGGAAAAAGACGCCAACTTCAGCTCAAAATATGCTTACAACACTACGTGGAAACGAGCTTAAATCTACAAGTTGAGATTGATCACTCCACTTTCAAAGCTAACACGTTGAGTGAAACCTATCCGTATAGCCAGGGGCCTCTAAAGAATATGATCAAATAGCCTGGAATAATTACCATCAAACTGAAGCAGTGTTCAAATACCGCCCTTAATTGTGACACGAGTAGATACTGGAAATAATTAGCTATATACTGTGTTATATTATATGTACCCTACCTGCCACCTGTAATTGTAATTGATATATACATGTATTATGTATGTATATCTGTACATGGACCAGTGGCCTTCATTACAGTAATAACGAATTGAGTAGAGAGAGAGAGCGATCGAGGGGTCGAACGGAAAAGAACAGTTTGGAGCTTATACGACCACGAAGTCGATATACAATTGACGTAGTAATGTAGGAAAGTATCAGCGCTCGCTATATATACGTAGATTTTTCATCGCCAACGCTTCTTCCCAAAAACTCTTGGAAACTCAATTATTGGAAGAGCTTTTCTTTCTTTCAAATTGAGAGTGTCCGAAATGAATCACATAATAACACAAGAATGGAATAATTATATTAAATTTTTCGCATCTTTTTTACCGAAATATGTGGCTTGTTTTGTTTGGAATCAATATTACTGTCGTTGCTGCTGATATTTATCTGGCGAAAACGGCTGATATTGGTAGGATTGATAGTTAGAAAATTGATTTCATGGCATTCTCTGGGACAGAAGTGTATATATTTGTACATTCCAACCACCATCAGGAGTCTGTTAAACGCGAAGCCGCCGATGCCACATAAAACACGTTCTGCCATTTTCCGTGTCGACATTTATTTGCAGACCGTATTAGGAGACAATGGATAACATCTCGCGACACATTATTGTGGCGGTTTTCACTTTCTGATAGGAAATGGCCAATTTCGCTTGGGTCAGCTCGGGAGACAATTACCAGAATGGGATTGGGAACAATGTCCACGATGATGGTAATTAAAACGCAATCAGCATGCCGAAAAATGCAATGTCCCAAGGTTAGCCTGGCTAAAATCGCGCTTCAATGTAGTTATATGGGTGCAGTTAACCATCGGGTTTTATCTGTTTGAATGTAATAGCATCGCGTGCAGGGAAATACAATGAAGTCGTCTGTGTTGTGATGAATTCTTCACTCGGAGTCGTTTCAAAATTCTGCCATTCATTAGGCACGAGAGGAAGCCGAGACGCCTAGAATCAACAGGAGGCTCCGGGGTGTTGCTAAAACATTATTTGTCGTGTCAAAATAAAATTTTGTCGATATGTCAATGCCATTTTATAGCACGAAGCCCATGTAGAGGCATATATATCACCAGCTCGGCCATTGACTTTAATGGTCAAGTGCAATAGAATGAGAACTTAAATCTGACATCGGGGGGGGGGGGGGGGGGGTAGCGCCGTGGTAGAACGTTGGAC
>JAUTBT010023257.1:0-20465 GCA_032361225.1 Lepetodrilus schrolli
TACCTTTCATTATTTTACATAATGCGTAGGAATTGAATGCGGCCATACGCCAATCGCATTTTTCGCATTAATATCCTAATTTACAGTACCTATGGCTGTATGCCAACAGAACATGACAGAATTCCCAGGCAACATCCAGAACTTACACACAGCAAACACAACATGACAGAATGCTCCTCCACGTCGAAGACATACATACAGCCAACAGAATTCCCTGGTAACATCCAGAACCTACACATTGCAAACATCCATAACCTACACACAGGAAATAAAACATGACAGAACTCACACAAAACATCCAGTAAATATACACTACAAACATTACAATTTCCAGCAACAATCAGCCAATACAAACAGAACATTTCACAGCAACAATCAGCCAATACAAACAGAACATTTCACAGCAACAATCAGCCAACACAAACAGAGAACTTCACAGCAACGATCAGCCAATACAAACAGAACATTTCACAGCAACAATCAGCCAATAAGGTGTTCCAGGATCTTGCTCAGAAGATAGTTTAAATCATGTTTGTCTGATCAATGTCTGATGAATGTCTGATCAATGTCTGTGTTCTCATTCTCTTCCAATTAATCAGCCTCTGATACATAGAAGTCAGGGACGACAGAAAGACTATCACCAATCTCTCCAGACCAACCTCGTGTTCCGGTGGGGACTGTTTCTTGCTGTCTTTCTTCGTAGTCTTTGGTTTACTGACTGTCTTGCCTGCATCGGCCGCTATAGATGCTGTGAAACATACAGGAGAGGAATCAGACCACGTCACAGTGGGCAGTAGTCAACAATATATCCCCGTGGCCTTGTCAAGGAGGCATGTCTATGTATATACAGGTAGCAGTAGTAGAAGTATTAACTAGAAGGTATTAGCACAGCCATATGACAAGAATTACATCTTACATTGCTATGATAAAATATTAAGTTGAATTAATGTAATGCCAATATACTTTGAACATAATGGGAAAAGAGTGGTGCATAAAAGATATACAAGGAGAAAAGCATTTGCATTTTAAATGCCATAGAAACTCACATTAAATGTATTATATACTCAATGTCAATCTGCTGAGGGCATCGAGAGATGTACTAGTAGGGGCATTACAATTACAGTGTGGCAAATAGTTGCAGTGCTGTTTCATTAGTGAACAAGATGTGAGTAAATGGTTATCTAAAATATGAATCAACAATCAAATCACAAACTATCCTTCTATGTTAACAAGCTAGTGAGTTATGACAAACACAGAACCACACAGAGAAAACTGCAGGAGACATGCTTGACTGATAGAATACACTCAACACGTTCCACACAAACATATGTAGCAGGCAATGAAGACAGTTTGCTGGGTTAGCTAGACAAGGCTATGAAAGGGCGAGATGTACCAGGTCGAGGTACCTCGATGGAAAGGTTGAGTAGGGTGTAATGAAGGTGATGTTAAGTGGTGATAAGTGGCGTTAAGGTGGTAATTATTATTGGATGATGAAGTGATAGCAGTGACACTGTCGACTCTGACAAAGAAGAGGTCTTTATTCATGGATGCTACAAATGAGAAATATAGCTGTTTGTTAAAACATCAACCAATTAGATTTTGTCCCTCTGGTCCCAATTAGAAAGTTACAATGGATTACATTATGTTTAACTTTACCTATTTGATATATCAATATAATGGGCAATGCCAGTTTGAAATTTCATCAAGCAGCATAATATTATATGACAACCAAAAATAGGATTATGAAATTATGAAACATACTGTAAATCATAAAATGTTAGCGAGCATAAAACTTTAACGAGTTGCTCTTAGACGTTAACATTTTAATTCGCTAAAAGAAAAATTAAATTATTCCGTAGATGTAAGTGTGTAGGCTTTCCAATATTCCAGTCAAAGATGGCACAAAGGTACAAAGACTAGCCTGCTGGCGAGACTTGCAAAGTTTCGGACTAGGAAGACCCAAACCGAGTTCAGGTTCGCATTTCACCACTTGTACATTTCTGCTTGCGATCAGACGTACAAATGAACAATTGCAAGTTTCATATCTGATCTAGTGGTCTTAGAACTTCCTGTGTTCATACCGTGTATGTTTTGTGAGTATTTCCTGTACATACACGTGCAATTGTTTATTGTTGATACTACTAATTACCAACAGTGTTACACATTGACAATTTAAGATAAACTTAGGGGCATATATAACCCAGGCAACATGGAGACATATATAGAAACCCAGGCAATATAGGGGCATATATAGAAACCCAGGCAACATGGGGGCATATATAGAAACCCAGGCAACATGGGGGCATATATGGGGGCATATATAGGGCATATATAGAAACCTAGGCAATATGGTGGCATATATAGAAACCTAGTAAAACGTGGGCACATAGAAACCGACATTGGGATAGATGTAAAAGCAGGCGACTGTGGATAAGAACACGTTAGACACAGGGGACAACAATGTATTGAGTGCACCTCTTACACATACCAGTGAGCATGGACAGAAGTTTGAAGGCTGTAGAGGTGAAGTAGGAAAGTAGTGTTTGAATGACACACAATTAATTGTGCAAAGATAATTTAATCTACAAGCACAGGAAATTGCAGTTCAATGACCATTATAACATGTAGTCTGCATATTTCCTAAACAAGTGCTAATTGGTTAGATTGTTAGATTGGTTAGTGCATGGTATTAGTAGAAAACATTTTGGTTGTTAATCATCATTCACATATACTATAGAACGTACTCAGGTAAGAAAAGTTAAGAGGCAGTCATCACATAAATGATCAGTCATTATCCTCATACATGTCTTTCAAGACGTTTATATTAATTTTTACATAGATCTACCTGAGAGTGAGTGTAACAGATGTGTGTATGAGATGTGACAACTAATTGTGTGACGTGCAATAAGTATGTCAAATTAGACCATGCAGTTGTAACTGGAATTAACTCTCATGCTTTTCCCCAATGCATACGCCAACATAGAATGTCCCTTCACCTGACATCAATGTCATCTGGAAGATACGCTATTGCCTTGGCGTGATGTATGTACAATTGGATGTGTACAGTGCGATGTGTCCAGTGTGATGTGTGTACAGTGTAATGTGTACAGTGTGATGTGTGTACAGTGTGATGTGTACAGTGTGATGTGTATGGTGCAATGTGTGTACAGTGTGATGTGTACAGTGTGATGTGTACAGTGTGATGTGTACAGTGCAATGTGTACAGTGTGATGTGTACAGTGTGATGTGTACAGTGCAATGTGTACAGTGCAATGTGTACAGAGCGATGTGTACAGTGTGATATGTACAGTGTGATGTGTACAGTGTGATGTGTACAGTGTGATGTGTACAGTGATATGTGTACAGTGTGATGTGTACAGTGCAATGTGTACAGTGTGATGTGTGTACAGTGTGATTTGTACAGTGTGATGTGTAAAGTGCGATGTGTACAGTGTGATGTGTACAGTGTGATGTGTACAGTGCAATGTGTAGTGTGATGTGTGTACAGTGTGATGTGTACAGTGCGATGTGTACAGTGCGATGTGTACAGTGCGATGTGTACAATGCAATGTGTAGTGTGATGTGTGTACAGTGTGATGTGTACAGGTATGATGTGCTGACTTCGGACATCTCCAAATTGGATCAACAGGCCAAAGCTAACCCATACGGAGATGAACGCATAAGTAGATATGACAGGAATGTTCATTCACAGACGTGTCTGTATATCCTAGCACCAAAGGCATTCTCAGTTTTGGTACATGACAGATATCAAAGACTTGGCCCCAGATAGATAACGTTGTTTATTAATTTGTCAACAATATCTCACACTATGTTGGCATATACACGTGAGTTAGGTGTCACAGCTTGAGTTAGGTGTCACAGCTTAGTGCGGTGTGTGTTAGTGTGAGTGTCACTACAACAAGAACACATTAACTACCAGTGCCATGCACAACTATTGAAGTAATTTATTCCCATATCCAAACACTTTTTATGACTAACCTGGTCGGTGGTCTGAAACACCCACATATTAAGTATTAAGACAATGCAGGCTGTACAGAAGTATAGTAACCATAGTAACTAGTACAATGACCAGTAGAAGCATGAGAAACTGACAGAAAGTGTTTGAAAATTTGAAACATTCTAGACTCTGTCTATATACACAAGTACTGTGAACACTGGTTCACAATTATATATAATTCTCAACAAGTTAGTTATATTAATACAATTTTCAAAGCTAGAAATATTATGTTTAAAAGCTAGAAAAGTATGCATGTGTATATTGTTATTGAATATGATAAGTATCGACCATTGATGAAACCACAATTGCTGCAACTGGTACAAGCAAATAATGGCCAATTATACTAGGCACCACTGTCTGATACAATACGTTGAAGTGAGATGACTGATAAACATTCACTTGTTACTAAAATAATCGATAGAAGATAAATTAAATAACTCAACATTACAATAACATATGTATATCAAATTAACAGTCTAATTGTAGTTCATAAATTATATAGAATTAGATGACATAATTACATGATTAGTGTGCTTGATATATAAGATCTACCCAATCATTTGACAGACCACAGACACCTACAAACATCTATATTGATGTATCAAGTGAGTATTGTCTGTAATCATACATGAGCATCTGTATTGCTATAGTCAATGATTAGCAGAGGAGAATCCTTGGAGGAAAATGGAGAACTGGTCATGATGTAGGACAGGCATAATGTATTATTTGTTTGTATTTTAGTATATTTAATCATGATCATAGGGCTAGAGATTGTAGATTGTCTCAGAGTTTTCTAAACAGTATTTCTAGACTATCAACAAAGTAATTTATCTAAAGTTATTAATTAGTGATATATGGATTAAATATCCATTAGAGTAGAACAAACTTTATTATCTAGATACATGTACCATAAACATGGCCTGCTATATGAGACTGAGGTTAGTAAAATTCACAGTTGCAAAATAGTTCCCTCTTTTTTTCAATAATGGCACCAAAGTATTTAGAGGACTGTACAAATCAATAATAGTAAAAGGAGCAAGGCAAGTTCTGGAAAATCAAAATATAAGGACACTGCATCAAGGTAAGGCTTAAAATCAGATAATTGGTCAGAAAAGTAAAGCCAAATTAATTAGAAAATATATAGAATTTCAACATAATTTGCTCTACAAAATATGCTCCATATTTGTTTTGATAAGGAAATCATCAGTATCAAAATAATAGAGCATAAATTTGAACCAGAAGCAGGGACATCTGACATTAAATGTTAGAATGTAAATCTACCCAGCTAAGGGTTGACTACAGTTAAGGGTCAATTGGCCCAGTTATGGATTGATGCTAGTCTCCTCATAGTCTGGAATAGCAATACTGAAAGTGTACAGATGACACCTCAGCTAGGCAGATATAACAACCTCTGGAGCCTCTCGGATCTACAGTGGAGAAAATCAACACATCGTCATTAGAACCCGTGGCAGTGGTAACGAATAACAACATCAACCACAAGCCAAAACATTTTTAACATGCATCATTTTTAACACAGAAGCTCGTTTAGTATTCTCTATATATTCAGATTCAGGTACTAAATTGGAGTCCACCTCACAATTCCTACAATTGTACTTCTGCCTACAAGATATATTGTACTGTAGAATCTTGACTAAACCTTCTGAATTGATTGCATACCATATGTATACAAAACAGCTCTCGTTGGTATCATAAACAATATATATATAAATATATATACCAACGAAATTATTGGTACTAAATAAAACTTCCAATTCTATTTACAATAATTTGCATCCTGGTAATCCAACACTCCACCTAATGTGCTATTAGAACATAATGATTGACGTGCAATCAGATGCAGTGTTTGACTGGGACAGAGGTCAGAGGTCAGTGATCTCCTAGTTGATTGGTCTGTACAGAGGGGACCTGGTTTATTGGTCACCTCCTGAATGTTTCCTTGGATATACCAATGTTCTAACACTGGTATTATTCTATAATGAATAAGCTCTTCTGCACAGGAAAACATATTACGTAGTCTAGCATGAAAATGGCTGGAATATATGACTTATATGTTTTTACAGCATGTTGGACCATTAGGTTTACATGCTAATATATTAGCATACACTCCTTCCACAATAAGTTTGTATTTGGTGACCAGTATTACACTTATTTTAAGCATTTATGGATCTTGGAAAATGTTGTAACTTTGAGGCCGTAACACTGGTATTCTTATTCTAGAAAAGTAACAGAAAACAGCTTGGAGACGTTTGACTAATTATGGCAGACAACATGGCACACACAAGGTTAATCCTCATTACCACACCTCTAGCACACCTTTATGACACCTCTAGCACACCTCTAGCACATCTCTACCACATATCTACCACATCTCTAGCACATCTGTAGCACACACCTCTAGCACACCTATACCACACCTCTACCACATATCTAGCAGACACACACACACACACACACACACACACACAACACACAACACACACACAACACACAACACACACAACACACACAACACACCACACACACAGACACACAGACACACATACACACACACACACACATACACACACACATACACACACACACACACACACACACATACACACACACACACACACACATACACACACATACACACACACACACACACACATACACACACACATACACACACACCTGCTGTGAGGATCATAGTCCTCGTTCCAGTTGTCCACCTTCCCGTGTGTCTTCATGATCTGCGTCATCTTCTGTAACAACAGTTTGTTAACGTGGTCCACCTCCGCCATTTTCTCCTCCTCTTTCTGGAAAAAAATAACAGTCAAAATCATCATTCACTGTGTTGCTGTCAAAACAAGAATTTTTCCATCGGCTCTTTCAACATAAGTTTACCCTCAGCAAAAGTCATTATTCTTATGCCAAATATTATGTAAATTATTCACAGATGCAGTTGACAAAGTGGTGTTATTTCAGATTTATGAGAAAGAAAATGTGGCAAATCATCTTTGCTTAGGTCAAAGGGGGGAAAATGGGTTATTAAATATATAAATGTATACATAAATTAATTACACTCTGACAATGGTGAGCTGTGAGCACAATTCTCACAATTACATTAGTTGAATGTGCAAATTCCCACCCAATGTCTCATAATACTTTGTGTCCAAATAACATGGTGGTCCACTGGGGAAAATAAGCCTTTTTTTTCTTCGTGGACTTCCATTTTATTGTGAACACTAATGATAATAAGACACTGGGAGGGAATCCATGAATAAAACAAACAGAAGTGTGCTCACCATTGCCAGAGGCAACAACAACAACAAAATCTCTATTCATAAAAAATCTGGGGAGGAAAAATCATATTTGTCTGGGAAATATGGTTGTATTAGAATATATAATAACCCTGTTAGTAACCTTTGACCTTTATGAAGATGATCTTGCCACTTTGACATAGAAGATTGTTTTTTAGCATTATGATAATAGAAGTGATACCTGAATCTGTTTGAGGCGGAGTACCAGATGGGGATATCTCTTTGGGGGAGAATTGTCGATGCCATGTCGGATCCCCTGTACCTGGAAACAGATTGTTCAACGTAAGAAAATATAACATAATTAATTCTTTAATACCTCAAAATTAACAAATTTGATTACATCACATATATTATAATCTGGTTTTCATATAATTTTGCAGTTTTTTATGTTTTTAATTAACCAATTTTGTATTGAAATTTAAGCAGTATGTCTGCAGCTGGATTTGGTGCAGTACAAACAGTAGTAGTAGTAGTAGTAGTAGTAGTAGTAGTAGTTGTTGTTGTTTAGTATTGTTATTGTTATTGTTATTATTACTAGTATCATTATTATTATTATTATTATTAATTATTTTATATTGGTAGCCTATGCTGAATCTGATAAATTCAAATCACTATTATTGTATAGTAACTAAGACACAGTTCTAATTATCAAGCTGTGCTCATGCATTAAGTCATGTCTCTCTAGTTAGGCCTGTCAAGCTGTGTTCAAATGTCTCTCTAGTTAGGCCTGTCAAGCTGTGTTCACATGTCTCTCTAGTTAGGCCTGTCAAGCTGTGTTCACATGTCTCTCTAGTTAGGCCTGTCAAGCTGTATTCATATAAAAACATTTTTAATCATGAACTGCAGTAAGTGAGTGCATTAATTCCCCAGTATGTAAATCAGCCACCCAACGTGATAAAAATCTAACAATGAACAGTAAAATAGTTTTTTTCATCCACAGGCATAAATAATCCATGAATAATCCATAAATAATCCATGAATACCCTAATCCTGACAACACTATGCAGAAACACTTCGGCTATTACCACCAACAGCTTATGAAGTCACAGACAATAGGATAGTATTTCCAGTACCGTACTTCCATCCAAACTTGAACTCCACTTTAACACTCTTCTCTGTATAGCGATCAGGTATCATTTCTTGAAGCTCTCATATCCACTAGAAGACTGCCTGACTGCCAGGTACAAGAGATCTCTTACAAGGGTGGTTATGGTCTCATAGTCGATAAGAGAGCTTTGTGAACCTATACCCTGACACATAATCTCCTGGCTCTATCTCCTGGAATGCTCCTCAGTTATACAACACAGGCTTTGATAATGTCAGCTATGTTATAAACCAATAAACAAAAATGTTGGACACAATCGTGCTAACAGTGGCATTTGTGACGTATTTTAAGTTTTTGGAAGAATTTCACCCAATTAGAACATATTGGAACCAGATATTGTCCAAGTTGAAGCAGAATTCTATTTGAGATTTAATTAAACAAATATCAATATTTATAACATACGGAAAATCCAACGGAATTATAACAATCAGAGGCACTACCCAATGTGCACCACTAGCGAAAATATTGATTCTCTCACTCCACTCGATGAGATAAATATGGTATTTGAAAGAGAAATATCTCAATTTACAGTACAGTACATGTATATATGGATAAAATAAATGTCTTTGATAATGGAAACTAATTATTGAAAATTGAATGGTTTTGTTTGTTTTGCTTTTAATTTAATTCAATTAATATCTATAGTTCTTGGAAATAAAATAAAAAATTGGTCATAGATCGAGACATAATTTCCAATTCCTGTGCATTAGGCAGTAGTAGATTTTGTGATAATCATAAATTAACTGCCGACTAACAGACCCTTCACCAATAGACAGCTGACATCATGCTCTACATCACCAGATAATGCCGCACAATGTATCAAACAGCAGTGAATGCAGAGCAAAACTAACACTATCATCCATAATTCAATCATGAGAATCAATCAGCCATTGATCCACATTAAGGTTCTATTGATGACGGCATTGACAGGGGGCATAATCATGATGGGGGGTCTCCTCGGGGAAACCTCTCCTCATTGAATGCACCACTGGCGGAGACAAGCTTAGAATATCTATGAGCAAAATATTAACTCAAATCTATCAACAGCATGGGAGGTCTTCATATGTGGCCCGTTATTATGTGTGTGTGTGTGTGTGTGTGTGTGTGTGTGTGTGGATGTGTGTGTGTATGTGTGTGTGTGTGTGTGTGTTTGTGTGTGTGTATGTCTGTCTGTCTGTCTGTCTGTCTGTCTGTGCCCAGCTTCAAGACACAGAAGAGATGGGACAGTGATGGTGTGTCAGATTACAAACCCAAAAATTGTGTTTAAATCCAATCTAGCATCTTCTTCACCAAAAATAAATGTTTCACATGTGGGAGAAATTGAGATACAATGTCTGTATTCCTAGTGTACAGTTATCTCCCTTTGTTAATCTGCATCAGCCATGGCTTGTGGCTGTGACTGTAACACATACATGGAGCTATTGCAGATTTTCCTCCCATCACAAACCAAATCCCTTAATATAAATAAATTATTGTGAGCAAAAAAAATGATAAAGCACCAACTCACTCATGATCATTCAGTCGATATATTAATGTAAATCCATCAAATATAGCTACTTATAGTACATTTTTAAAAAAAAGTAAATGACAGGTGGAAATGAAGTCATTCATGAACAAAAGCCGGATGACTTTTCTCAAAAGTACATTTAATCCACTTCCATTGCATCTACGTATGCAATCAATAGTCTGGTGAGTACTCAGTTGGAAGAATATGTTAACCAAATTGTAAAATGATTTTTCAACGATAACATGAAATCTTCTGAAAGCCATTGCTTGTTTCTCTGTGGACCATCAAATGTCCCACATACCCACACTCTCAGTGTACTCTCAGTGTACTCTGTAACTCAATATCTATATTGAAAACAAAGGTTTGCAAAGCTTGGATCAATCAAGCTGAACTACAGAAGACAATGGCCTGTGATCATGCTGACCCAGCCACCCACTGAGAAACATGATCAGGACAGGACAGGATCATTTAAAATGTCCATTATTTCTAGTAGAGTATGTTAAGTATGAAGTTTATTCTCCCAGGAGAAATTATATTCTTAATATACATTAATATAAGTAGAGTACAAAGATCTAAGTTTAATTTCTGGTTTGCCTTCAGCTGTATTTGGAAAAGTATTTCTGTGCTGTGTTGACTTTTATTCTGGACAATCAATGATTATATGTTTATCACATAACATTGGAGTTTGGGAGTGCAATAAATCCATGCTATAAATATAAATAGTTTTATGAGTGCAATAACATAATGGATTTCTATAATTGTATTCATACATGATAGAGCCTCTTCTAGGGACTTAAATTGCCGAATATACAGTTAAAAGATTTCTTCAATTAAATATGCACACATTTATTAATACATTTAATAGGAACTCTATTTTGTCTGTGTTCTTTAACCCAGTTCCAAACACATTTTCTTATAATAGTGTTTGTGACTGAATATCGATATTACAATAGTTCCTACAATTATGTGATAAATAGAATCTAACTGGTATCCATCTATAGGCTGTTCAAAGGCACTTGGAGCATTGGGTCTCTGCTAGCACTAGTTCATATACACTCTACTGAACAGATGTGTTTTCAGCAGCGATTATTTAACTTAACTGCACGGAGCTGCTGAGTGCATTGCAGGTAAGCTGGCAGACTATTCCAGAGGCATGGACCTGATGACTGAAATGTCTGGTCTCCATATGTCTTGGTCCGAGAGGTTTTAATGACAGCAGATGTTGTTCAGATGTTGTTCAGATGTTGTTCAGATGACCGTAACAATGGTAATTAAATATACATTTATTTTGTTCCAAATCCATTATCAAAAGCTTGCTACACTACCAGTCCATGGATAGGTGTGTACATTCCCTTAGAACTCCATGGGGAGTATACAACCCACACTGTTGTGTTTCCGGCACTAGCAGGTTAGCATTCACTTTTCTATCTCATCCTGCCAGTACCCATTCACTGCTGGTGGTGTTGGATTTTCTTCCAGATAACTAGGTTCAAATATGTACAGGATCAACATGGTGCTGTTAGAGAAGCACGGGCAGAGTCTTTGCTGTACTGTAGTCAATCTGCACATCCTGTACTGTAGTCAATCTGCACATCGTGTGTCATATTTAAAGAATAGCCCACGAGATACTAGTGATTACGGAAAATATGTCCCCAGTGTAATTAATGTTCACAGTTCCGAACTTCAGCGAGGAATTTTGAACATGAATTTCATGAGGGAACTATTTTCCGGAATCACTCGTATTGAGTGGGTTATTCTAATTATTCAACATAATAATTTTATTGGAATAAAACACGGAAAACTGCAGAAAAACGTCTTGATATAGAGAGACAATGCTGAGCATTCGTCCGCCTACAACGTCAAAGTCATTATGTTAAAGTCATTTCCTGAGGTGCACATGAAGGAAATACAGAATCTTGCTGACCGACATGACACTATATCACCCTTGAAACCTCAAAATAACTAATTTATCAGATCTCTAGTTTTATTTACATACGTCTGACTAAGTTATTTCCGTTATATTCTACTCCAAGTGAAACCACATTTATTGTGTGGCGCATGTAGTGATGAGCAACAAATGTCATTCATGACGTGATGTAGACCGTCATTCATGACTTGATGTAGACCGTCATTCATGACGTGATGTAGACCGTGATTATGATGTAATAGTCTAGGGCTGTTGGCAATGTTAGAGAAAACTATTCATAATTATCATTTATAAATTGAATCAGGTAAGCTTTAGTTTACCTTTAACTCTCTCCATGCTGGAGGCAACCGGAGATGCCCTAGAGAGCCATGCCTGTGCCTAATCCAGCATGGAGAGGGTTAATGCACACTTCATTAATCAATCTGTTTATTCAGTTATAGTAGTATTATATGGACTATACATTGGTAATATCGAGTTTCAGAGTCATCAGCTGTAGTGTGATCATCAAAGCAAAATGGCCGACCCCGTAATACAAGATTTATTAGGGGGTCTAGAATCCGTATTACCCAGCAAAACAAACAAAGCTACCTCAATATGGCTGGTACACTTGGGCTCTTCACCAATCAGATTCCTACAATTTTATCTGAATGGTAATAAAAAAAAATTGGATTAACATGCACACGACTCGGGTCCAAATACCAGAATCAATGAGTATTCACTGTGCTCTAAGGAATCTGCACATACAGCCGTGTTCCACTGTACCTACACTACACTGTGTCTTACTGGGTCATGAGAATCCTGAAATAATATTTACTAAGCTTGATTAGTAGGCTTAAATCAATAGTATTAGTACAGTATGTCTGTATTTAGATGCTGAACTTCTGGGGCCCGTTCCAAAGACCAACGTCGTGCTACGAGAGTCGTAACTCCTGTACGTTAGCATGAGAGTCGTAACTCCTGTACGTTAGCATGAGAGTCGTAACTCCTGTACGTTAGCATGAGAGTCGTAACTCCTGTACATTAGCATGAGAGTCGTAACTCCTGTACGTTAGCATGAGAGTCGTAACTCCTGTACGTTAGCATGGAGTTGCTAAGGAGTTACGACTCTCGTAGCGCTACGTTGTTCTGTGGAATGGGGGGCCTGTTTTTTTTGCTAATAGACTCTTTACCGAATGAGCTTACTGTGGAAGCATATAAATAGATGAAGCTATTTGACTTAAAATGTAGATAAAAAACAGGGATATTTTGATATAAATAATATTATTTTTTTCCAGTCATATAATAATAAATAATAATAACATGAATTTATATATTTCTACTTATCCAGATATAAAACACTGTTCAAGAGTACTCAGTCATATTCTTTCCTGAAGAGGATGATTTATTCCAGTGGTTCCATATTCTACTTTAACATAGACGTTGCAAAGTGCAGACTACAGTATTAGCAAGACAATCCATGCATAAAGACCCCCGTATCTTCCCCAAAGGTACGTACACATATAATTATGACACGTCACGCACGCCTAAACCCTTTGACAATAACAAATCAAGTTGATCACCATTCACAGCTGATCAATGGCCGAGACAGTATATCATAGCGACACATACAACACAAGCACCAGCTAAACATGGACTATGTATCGTGTGTGCTGGACTTCTATTCTGATCTCTTTCTTGTCTTTCAGTTGTCTGATAATACTGCGCTTCAATGCGATCGAATCGTGGAATATTTAACTATTGTTTGGTCAATGTAGGCTTTGTCGGCTGGCGGTCAAAGAAATGCTATAATGTCTTTATCTTCATTCACTTCAAAGCGCAAGGCTATAAGGAACCTACAAGAGTTTTGTCTTCCAAGTAAATTTCAATGGATTAACCATATTCTAGAAATATAGCTTTGCTATCATGTATTGGTATGTTTTTATGATTGATTTAATGCCACCCAGTGTCATGTAGCTATCTGATAAGATGTAGTAGTAGTAGTAGTAGTAGTAGTTGTAGTTAGTAGTAGTAGTAATAGTAGTAGTAGTAGTAGTAGTAGTAGTAGTAGTTGTAGTTAGTAGTAGTAGTAATAGTAGTAGTTAGTAGTAGTAGTAGTAGTAGTAGTAAAAATAATGATAATGATAATAATAATAATAATAATAATAATACTGTACATCATAAAATGTTAGCGAGCATAAAACTTTAACGACTTTAACGAGTTGCTCTTAGACATTAACATTTTAATTCGCTAACAATTTTCAAAAATTATTCCATAGATGTACGTGTGTAGGCCTTTCAATATTTCCGTCACTGATTTTGTTCGTGTGTGCAATTTCCTTGTATAATACACGTGTACATACACGTGCAATTGTTTATTGTTGATACTACTAATTACCAACAGTGTTACACATTGACAATTTAAGATAAACTTATACTAGTATATGAATAAATCGCTAAAATTAAATCGTTAACATTTTATGACGCTAATAGGTCGATAATCCACCGAACGCTAAATATTTATGATGCTAACATTTCATGATTTACAGTAATTGTATTTATATTATGTATCATTCACAATAATAAAGCGTACTGAGAGTGTTAGACATTCCAGATAACTTGGATTCAAATTCTATGACTGACATTAATCCTTTTAACATGAAACATATTGTTAGTGGCAGCATGGATATTGTAAATATTCGAAAGGTTACAAAAATATAAGTTATTCAATATTTAATTTTGAACTCATTCACGCCATAAAGATTTGCAAAACATATTGATATCATAATCAATGGAATAGATTGTTCTACCATATCTTGATATTCATCTTAACTTCTGAATGATTAATTAATGCTGGCATATATAGATCTTAAATTTTCATCAGGCATAATCAATTGTTACTTTTAACCCCTCTCTCTAATCATCCTATTTATAGATAGACAATTTTTATCATTCACTGATGAGGGGAAATTGATTTACGCTACTAAACTACAAACATTTCCTCGATACATGGCATCAGCTTTTAGAAGGTTAAAAAAATAAAATATAATGTGTTAGGATTTCCGCCACAGAGAAACGTACAATGCACAACAATGTAATTAAAGTTGGCCATCGATTGCGTTGTGATTGTCTACATCCCATTCCTGCACTCCGCCCCCTCCTGGCCTCCCGGCAGTATTGATGCCCGCTCAGTTGCTATAAACACAGAGGTGGCAATCAATACCTCAACATCACCTGTGATGCAGGTATCATAGCACTTGCACCTCGAGGTGCTTGAGGTGCAATTACTGTCGGAAGTGTGGAAAGTTTAGTTAGGAAACAAAAACTATTAAAATATTTTACAAATATTGTTCAGGTAAATATGTGCACTACCAATGCTTTTAGTCTCATAACGTTTACACATCAGAGGTGCTTGAGGTGCAATTACTGTCGGAAGTGTCCAAAGTTTAGTTAAGGGAATATAAACTACTAAATTATTCTCCAAATATGCCTCAGATTAGTTTTACATGTAAATACAGTGTTTATGTGGAAGTTATTTACACCTCAGAGTCGGAAGTGTAAAAGTTTTTGTTAAGGAAATAAAAACTACTAAATTATTCGCCAAATACTTTTTCATGTAAATATATGCACTACCAATGTTTCTAGTTAAACACAGCCATAATAATATTTTAATTAATTACAGAAATAAGATTATTGTAATTTCCTGCATGCTGCATATACTCAGCAGACATGGTTCCACGAGTGCGCAGACTCTCTGCCACTATGAGAGCTCAGCTCAGACTCTCTGCCACTATGAGTGCACAGACTCTCTGCCACTATGAGTGCGCAGACTCTCTGCCACATTGAGAGCTCAGACTTTCTGCCACTAACAATAATTGCTTCATATTACAAGCAGCAGATAATGTTTATATTAATAAATCACTCACAGCAACAACGACACTTCAAAGGGGAAATAATAATTTGGATAAAATCTCAGGGTGTGTAAATTAACCTTTTTTCTGCCACAGGCAATTGGAAATGCCCATCAGAGAATTGGTTGTGATTAATCTATGTAGTTTACTTTAACCATCATTTTGCCGCAGGTAATTTTAAATGCCCAAGAGATAATTGGTTGCGATTAAACCCCATGTGTACTTTAACATTTTTTCCTGCTGTAGGGAGCTGTAGATGTTATGATAGAGCATTGGTCATGATTAATCCCTTGGGGAAAATGTAAATTATCAAATAACTAGTGACGATACCATCAGGAGCAAAGAGAAATAAATATCAATTGCACAGTGACAGGCAAGTACTAATATAACTGTAGTATATTATTTTGTGTGTTACAGAGAGATGTCTTCAGTAATTAAATGAATTCACAGATATTAATTTACAGCATAAAGAACAGCATTGCACTGTTGAACTCATACCAGCCCTCATGGTGAGATTTGAACCCAGGATACTTTGGATTTGCAGTCTGCTGCACAACCATTCACACCACCCCAGCAGTTAACCCCACCTATCCCACCACCAACCTACACACTCTCACACACACACACACACACACACACACACACACACACACACACACACACTCCCATGCATGCACACACATGCACAGACACACTCACACACACACGCATGCACACACATACACATACGCATGCATGCGCACACACACACACACACACAAACACACACGCATGCATGTGCACACACACATGCATGCACACACACACATGCATGCGCACACACATGCACACACACACGCATGCACGCACACACACACGCATGCACGCACACACACACACCATCACCCACAGAAACTCAGACAGAATGGAAATGGTTGTATAACCTTCTCTAGGTTGAATTGCTAAAGAATCACTAGGGCATCTCCAGTTGCCCCTAACAGGAAGCAAGTTAAAGAATTATAACATAAGATGCACTGTGGCATCTATGAACACTGTCATGCAGGAAGCAACACAACTCCTTATTGCTAGTATTGGAGTAGAGACAAAACTAGTCTGACCTGTCACTCAAACACAGCTAAACAATGACTACAGACCGCATTCATTCTTCCCTAATCAATCTGTCAATCTGGCAACTATATTTTCAGTGCCACTGTCAACAACTGTAAAAGGTTGTACGATGTTGTCGACATTGATATGTGTATGAATCAATGAAAAGGTGACATCCGAGACTAAAGGCATATTGTAGAAGGTTTGCCATAGTAATTATCCAATAC
Organism: Lepetodrilus schrolli; assembly: GCA_032361225.1. Classification (NCBI taxonomy): domain Eukaryota; kingdom Metazoa; phylum Mollusca; class Gastropoda; order Lepetellida; family Lepetodrilidae; genus Lepetodrilus; species Lepetodrilus schrolli. The sequence continues at coordinate 17,081 of JAUTBT010023257.1, forward strand.
AGTGAATCAAACACAAACGTAGCTACTGTAACCTGTATAGACATCGAAGATGAATTTTAAAACAGCATGTTAAGCTGACGGCAAATTGAAAACATAATTTTTATATAAACTTAGGCCACAGTTATTTGATTTCCTGGTTTTCGGATCCGCCGACCCGATTCTTTCCAATTTGGAAAACAATAATAATTATTTTTATTATATTCCGCCGACTGTGTACTAGACGTTAGAAATTATAATAATAAATGCTGACGGAAAACGTGGTATAAATCATCATTGAACACGAAGAAAGACCAGCATGTGATGGTTGACTCAAAGTCAAAGTCATTTTGATTTGCTACTGGTAAATATGTACAACAAAATTTAGTACTTATAATTGTGCATTTAAATCGGAACACTTTGTTTACTGGTGTTGACCAATTATATTTATCAACTATATTTATTTTCTGTCAATCGGCCATTCATAATCTCAATTTTTTATTTTTTTTTATATTGGAACTGAATGAGTGGCCAAATATCAAACTATATTTATTTATATTTTCAACAAAAATATGTATAACGGAAGTGGGTCATGTGGAATTAGTACCTGTTTAAATAAATTACCTGTGTAAACAAATCAAATGTATACTCAACAAAATTAATTAAGGGCAAGTAGTGTTTTTGATACATTTAACTTTTATATTGTCAACAATGATGGATGTCAGACTTCTACAGGCTCCAGGTACCCTTCAAGAACGTGCAGACACATTGGAAGAAGAGCAGCACCAGATTCCTCAAGCTGTTCCCAAATTTGGTAGAAAGCTTCCCCAAAAATATCTTCTGGCCCTTACCGTACATTGTGGGGTATAAGCCCATATTTGGGTATAAGCCCACCACCCTTTTTCAAAAGATAAGCAAAGTGGGCCTATTCTGTAGTATAAGCCCACTACATATTCTGCAAATGTATCCCCCTAAAACTGAAATATGACCCAGTGTTTAATTAATCGAATCAAGAAGTAGAAATGGAACAATCGATTTGACAATGCCTAATAGTTTCAGGGGAATGTCTCAAACTAACAATCTGATTATTGGTACTGTTGAAAAAAAATGCAAAGTATCAGTTGATTATATTGGTATCATCATATTTTCCCGTCACACAATATTGATTGAAGATTGAATGAACAATACGCTGACCATGGGAATTTTAAGACACCAACTCGCCCAGGGGCCGTATGCATGAACAAGTCATAAACCCTTATGAACAGTTCAGTGCACAGGTAGTTTATTCACATAGATCTGAATATTTAATTATTTACATACTATACTATCTATATTAATAACAGTAAAGGCGTATAACACAGTTGTTCATCAAGATGAATTTGAAAATGACCAGTTTAGTTTTGAGTGTAGGTCAGTTTGCTGTAGTGTAGGTACTTATATGGCCATATATGTTTATGACCGGATATTTATGGCTTGGTAATGATAATGCTTTATCACTGAACATCAATAAACATATAATTATGGCCAACTGTAGACTCATGCCCTACTGACAACACAGTGTTACTACACACACACTAATCAATCATGGTACACTGTTTGCTTACCTGAATTTACAGGGGTACCATTTAGTTATAAATGACAAAATTGCTTGATCTCTGAGTTTTCTGATGCATTCACAACATTAGGCGATGACCATTATATTGTCTAGTGACTTCAACTACCATACATGAAAACTTGCAATTGGTCTGAACCCCAAGTCACGTCCATTGCAAATAAATCGACCCCTGGACAAATAAATCAGCTGATTTCCATGTATGCATGCCATCCCTCAACTACAGATTTAGTTTAAACTTATTTTATTCAAGACGAAATGGATAGGTTACAAGTTATTACAACTTAAATGAAAACCGCTCCAAGAGAAGGGAAAGAAAAGATGGGGAAAGAAGAAAGAAATATTAAGAATAAAAATACATATAATATGACATATACATGTTCAATAATTGTAATTATTTACATAAAAGTATTAAGCAAACCGTTGTGTTTGTTTAATGTACAACTGTACTAATTGCAGTATTGTTTCATTTTCAGACGCATTTAGGTCAGAACAGCCATTTAACAACAGATTGACATTGATATGTACATTGTGTAACGTAATTTTCTGAATATTTTTTAGCATGTCTTCACGATATGTACTGTATTTCAGACATTCAAATAAATAATGGACAGCATTCTCGCAAGTATTACCACATGGACATGAAGCACTATCAGATAGCCCAATTTTGAACAAATCGTTATTTAATGGACTGACTGAATATCTAAGTTTAGTTAGTAATATACAATATTTCCTTACCCCATAGGAATAATAGTCAGGTGCAATAACATATCGGTTCCTTATACTAGATTTAAAACTTGATACAGTGGCACATTGCCTAATTTCATTTGGTAGTTCATTCCATAGTCTAATGGTTGAAGGTATGAATGAGACATAAGCTAAAGTTGTGCGAGTAAATGGTACAATTACATTTCCAGCATTTCTCAGATTATAATTGGATTTAGTGTTGACATTGGCTGGAAGTTTGTCTGATAAATATGTAGGTGCTAATCAATTATATATTTTATAAAATTGATTCAGCTTTCGTTTCCTTCTCCTTTCTTTTAAAGTCTCCCAACCCGTTTCAAAGTATAAATGTCTTTTAGATGTATATGTCGGAAGACCAGTTACAATTCTAGCCGCTTGGAGTTGTAATCGTTCCAATTTATCACTATCCTCACTTGTACACCCGTCCCACACTTCACAAGCATACTCAAAGTGAGGTCTAATATATATTGTGTAAATTTTATTTAAAGTAGATCTGTTTACCAAATATTTTAACTTGTGCATAGACGATATCATTTTAGAAACCGATTTAATTATGTTGTCAATGTGGAAGGACCATTTACCATCAGAAGAGAATGTTATTCCCAGATGTTTATGTGTAGAAACATTTTTAATAATTTGATCATTGAATTTCAGTTCAATACTGTCAGTATTCTTTCTTAATGAGAATAGTAAAGCTTCTGTCTTTTTTGGATTAAATGAAACCAACCATTTATTTGCCCAGATGTTAATATTTTCATGCATTTTCTGTCAAAATTGGTATTTTTAGATGAACCTCCACCATGTTGAAACTAGTATATCTCAGCGACTAATCAAGACATGAACACAATACTTGTGTTAACAGATAGCGTACACATTGTAGAATATAATAAAGTCCTAGTTTGAACATTATCTGTTAACATTAATATTATGTTCATATCATGATGATATTAACAAGTATTAAAGAAGATGCGTTACGCATATTTCGTTAACATTTGTATGTTTTAGATACACTACACCATGTTCAAACTAGCATAACTCGGCGACTAATTA
>JAUTBT010023268.1:0-20465 GCA_032361225.1 Lepetodrilus schrolli
AGAGAGAGCGAGAGAGAGAGAGAGAGAGATATATATATATATATATAGAGAGAGATTAACACTACATAGCATTTGCATTATATCAACGAGTCTCTTAGTTCTCCTACTTCCATGGAGTACTCACTTGGCACTAACTAGCATTGAAGGTTCACACTAGCTTCATTCACTTGTAAGTTCTCCTTATATCGCTACGATGGACATATTAGTCATTGCAATATATGATTTCATGTACGTATATATTATTTGTTATCAAATGTCTATGCTATTGCTCTACGCATGACATGTTGAACTAACTACCATATGTTACAGTTTGTTAAATGATACCAGACTTGATAACCTTTCCCAATCAATGGGCATTCCTTGTTAATGGTAGGTACATCTGGATAACTATATATATTAAAACCTTACTTGCACTATATGACTGAATTTTGTTTAGTGTATAAAATATATGTGAGGTGTGTAACCGGTGAATTCTCATCTCTCTTATAGCACCGGTACTGGTGGTGATGCAATTTAAACTCTTAGTGACTCACTCCTAAGGGGCTTGACTTTAAAACATTAGTATATACTAGTATTTAAATCTTATACGGATTCATCTATATTAAGACTAAATATAATTATGAAATGGAACTTGCATACATATTAATATGTATTCACGGAACGGGCTGTGAAGGTAACCTTTAATATACTAAAAGATAAAAAATAAAAAATAAAAACAGCCAGTCTTTGATCCCTTCAGAGACCACACGTTTTCTTCCACAATTTCATCAATTGAAAATATGCTTCGTTAGTCATTTTGCAGCAGCCTATTTTTATATGAATGTGTAATTACAACGAAAATTTCATTAAATCTTTATATCTCAGCAATAACGTATATACTCTAACAAACTTCATTTACAGAGGAGCATATGATATACTCGTTGGTACCTGTCCCAATGTATTACTTTGGCTTCTAAATAACGTATTACAAATGTAAATGGATTTAGTATAGTGTTGTATTTGTAATAAGTTAAAATTTCCATAACGATGCCTTCTAATATTAAATTTCCCATATTTTTGCATTTTGTCTCTAAAACGTTCAGGTGACACACGGGTCATTATATTGTGAATTTATTAATATTTTCAATATCGAGTGTATTACCAAAACCTGCCTCGAGTGTTGGTGGATGGTTTTAACAGTTCTGATACTCAATTTAGCTTAAATGCTGTTAACAACACAATAGTATCTATACAGTAGAGTAATTAGTATATAACAGTTAAATAGTTCATATAGCGTAAATACTGGCGTTTGATGGTGTAAACGTCAGAAAAAAAATGGATGACACGTTTTGCTGTATGAATCAATCTGTTCATAACCGTCACTCATTCTCGTCGTCATGGTGATGATGTACCCCCATCGTGATTGATTACTGTCATCTTAGCATCAGATATCGGTGTACATGGGAGGCGTATGACCATGTATTCCTAATGGGAGCATCAGTACACATCGTTCATTACGACTCGGCCATTTCCGTCAGCGATCTAGCCACGTGTGTCAATTCGGAGCATATCGACATTCTCCGTACGTACGTTGCCAGGAATGTCTATAGGTCGTGTTTTTATCAATGGTAAAGCAATATCAATGAGGCTTTACCACCAGAATCCTAATAATGTATTTATCTGAAAGATGTAAAATAGAAAAGATATGTCGGTGTAAAATATTCCTCACCACCTGAACTTTTTAACATGGTGTTTCTACTAGAGCCACGTATTCTATGTTATTAATAAAACATATATCAGATACATCATTTCTGTGTGAAGTTCTGTATTCTCTCAGTAGAACCGTCCCACTTATGGCTGTCCTGCTTATAGGTGTGTTGATCGCCATTGCAGCCAGTGAAAATGTACAATAATATGACGATTTTATTGACGCTTCAAAGATGTATCTTTATCATTACAAATTAGTCTCAGATTTACATACATGAATTTTCCATTTGTCTTTCTTCAAATATTGAATCAGTTTATTGGAAAGCTGCATGGTGACGTAACTTTATCGTTATCTTTTATCACACCAAGTTCATATTCAAAGAAAAACGCGTCCTTTTAATGCTTTTACACAAAATCTCTATAATTGAAATAGCAAACGCCAATATCCATTGAATGTAGTGCAGAAAAAATATACGAACGTCTTCTATAGCAGTTACGAAGCTAAAGTATTAATCAATCCATTCAGTGAAATGTCTTTGGTACAGTTGCCTTTAACATATATTATACATCGTCACTTTCTTTCTTAAATGATATCTTGCAACCTTGACTGCGCTACACGTGGTACAGATATATTGGATTACAAACTGGCTCACATAATTCCAAGGAGCTTTTATCTTTATATAACTATGACAAATACTGGCAAACAAGGATTGCCTGAAGGAAGCTGTATATACTACTAGTATACGGTACACGATGTCCAAACATTGGTATCAGAGTTCAGATTGTACGCAGCTTCCCACAGTATTTGGGCAATAGCACTGTGGTTTGTTTATGGTAGGAGGAGAACCGGTAGACTGTGCTTGTTACTGTAAGACCCACTATGCACGGCTGGTACAGATAAAGCAATAATGATTACTGGACTACCATATACTAAAATCTCCAAAATTTAAATTCAGAACTGTATTAAGGTAGATTTTAGGAAATAATGGCCGTGGTAAACATTGGCGCACTTGCTATAAATATAAGATTGTCTGTTCTGAGAGTTTAAAACATCTTCAAGGAATACATTCCAGTTCGCTCTCTGACTGATCAATGCAAAAAAAAAGAACACACAACGGTATATTATACTTTTAAATAATAATAATAATAGGAATCTCAGGTCTCGCGGTCTTGGCTATACAACGGGAGGGTCTTTCTTGACGACCCATAACTCGTTGTATCTGTTGTACGTTTGGAAGGGGCCGTTGTATGTGGCAAGGTAGAAGTGCGAGTTATCGTAGAGGCGGGGGTCTCGCACTGCGTCCATCACGCTGTACCTGATCCCTTGGACCAGCTCTCGAGACGTCCATCCTCCGAATGATCTGTGGAAAAGGATCCAAACATTATTGTATGTAGGCCTATGTATACATATACACCGTGTTGGAAGTGCTACTGGTGTATCCGTGCCCGGTTGACTGTAAAACTGCTGATAGTAACATTGTTTTGGGGAGTAAGACTTAATTTTATAATGAGTAACAATGTATTCTGACTTACTAGTATATGATTTCTTATAGGATATAGGCCTACATTTTATTTATTCGTCAATCAAATGGATCTATTCCAGTATTGACCCTAAACACATCGGTTTCCCTCTCATCATTCCGAACATGGTCATGTTCCACGGAACGATCGTAGGGTTACGAGAGTTGTCGTCCCTATATCATCCTCCAAACTTAGGGCAACCGCTAAGTAGGTACAATGGCCTTTGTTTCGAAGATGTCCTTATACAATACTAATATGTTACGACTCGTGGTGCTACGAGCTTTCTGTAGATTGAGGATTTCTAAGCATTGTAGTCATAATGTATCCTACTGACTACATAACTTACGGAAGCGTGCTGTAAGGACATTGTTCTACTTACCGGACATAGACTCCAGAGACAGGAGAAGTCACAAGCCTCACGGTGGGATCTGTGGGCGCTGGGGGAGCGTTCTGAGCGTCCCGGGGGAGGAAGAAGTACATGGAGATGTTTGACGTGATGGCCGCCCCTAATGGCCTCACTACCTTGGTTAGTAACGGCAGTGAGATGTTCAATGCTCTGTCTGCAATACAAGTTGCATACGGGTTATCCGCTTTATTATAAAATAGTATTTTTCGTCATAATACTTTACATTAGTAAAGAATGTTTTCACTAGTAAACAGAAATTTAGCTGTTGTGGGATAATAAATACAAGTATACGGATATTAGTTTGATGTGCAATGATAGAGACAGTGTTTATACTTTCTTGTATGTATACGATTACCTAACAGAATGCGTAGCATACAACTAACTTGAATATCGTAATAATTCGACTTACTTTCAGCATTAGCACCTGTCATATAAACCACCAGTTTTTTTAGCATTTCCAGTCTGGACTTCTGTATGTTGTTAGGATCCCCTGTCGTCTCCACCCACATCTGATTGCTGTACTGACGCTCCTGGTACACCTGACACAAGCACATACACACATTATACTCTACTCACTGGTTAGTATCTATACAGGAGACGTTCTTCGCAAACCTTAAAGACGGCCACATAACATTACTGACGTATCAAACGACCGGCTGGATATCTACATGTTCAAGGGTATGGTTTCGTTTTAGTTTATCTCGCAACTTCTTGCTCCACAGTAAGGTAAACTCGGTTAATATCGTGTATCAGAATATGTACCATACCTGATTTGTGGTCGTCACAATATAGTTTGGACACTGTAATTGACTGCAACCACCGTACTGTTGCTGTCCATTAGCTGGCCACGTAGCATATACGCACATCAGGAAGACGACAGACAGTAGACCATCAGCATGTATGTGAGACATGGTATCACTGGACGAGGAAAAGAAAAGATACGTTCATGTATTAAATTTTTTTAATTTTCAAGATGGCTACTGTATTATAACCCATTGAATTCTAATCAAGTAAACTACACAACCCATCATTATCATTTGTATGTACGATATTATGTTTACAAGTACCATGTTCTTGTACTACTGTGGTTGGTTTCAGCAATACATATGTATGTCTTTCTGTGAAAATTAAGACAACTGAGTAGTAAAATCGTAATGTAATACTTTCTGGACCAACCCCTAAGCGGGTTGGCCAACAGTAATATTCCTTGGACTTTGTCGTGGGTGTATACGATTGCATAAGTGGATACCCGACATGCGTGTATCCAGTGATACGTCAATCCATTTGACGAATGTCCAGATAAGTCTTGCCTCTGGGCATATGCAAATAGGTAACAAAAGGACAATCTATTTCAAATGACAGGCCAGCTGATATAGACGAGTGTTGCATTGTGCAAATAAGGACTGTATTGTTTGGAAACCAATGATCGCGTCACTAATATGTTAATGTCATTTTTTCCTCAACTGTTCATTTAATTGTTTTTGTGGAATTCTATATCCAGAAAATCGGCAATGTTTAGCAAGTCAATGTCGGTATTACAAAATAGATCGGAGAACTAATTTTAATGTAATGAATTTTACTGTTGAAAGGATTACCAAGACAGCTAATAACAGATGGGACACTCTACAGCTGATGTGCATGCTTTAGCTACCAAAAGACGGTATAAGAGTTTGATCTGGCCCCGAGATCTCGGAAATTTTTGAGTTCGATATTATGTTCAAGCTCAAATTTGATATGGGGATTTGTGAAGAAAACATTGTGTTGAGCATGAAATCGTACTTCAAAAAAAGTTCCGTAATCTCGGGTGCTAATAGCTTAGCAACCGTGTGTATACAGTTTTATATTAAAGACAAAATATATATAACAAATCTAACAAGCAGAAGAATTTGCTGTTTCGTTTTAATATGTTGAACTAAGTTGACCATGAAACATATACATCATAGCGCATGTTATAATGTACATTGCTGCTACAAATAATACATATAAAATTACTTTTCACTCCAAAACATTTGAAACATTAAATAAATTAAGGAGTTATATTAGCACATTATGCAAATTTATGCAAATAGATTAGAAATGCATATGCCTGCCTCAAAGAATATATGTTAGAAATGAGTATTAAGTCTCACCAGATCTCTCGGTACCTTCAATGGAGACAGACAGGTTGAATTTGGGCTAAGCTCGACTACTTGTCTCCATATATGAACCTGTCTTGACCATTTGTCATGTCATCACGTGACACGCGTGACGGACAGCTGGAAGTTTTTAACATGACGTTCACATTAAACAGGGCAATAAGCACAGGAAGACGTCATCAATCTATCACGTGCTGGAGCACGTTTATGCAATATGTCAATATCGCAGAATACAACTATTAATTTGTTCCTATTCATAAATCAGCGACGGTGTGATTTCGAAATATATGTCTGTATAACACGTAGATGAAGTCCAGATATTGTTTTCCATCGTGGCATTTGTAAATAGGACTATTAACTAAGTACCCTTTGTGATGTTTGTATTTACTAGTATCTACATGCGTGTAGGCAATGCCATGGGGATATGCAACCCTACATTGTATGACCATCGTGTCTTTCAGAAGTCGTAGTCTATGTATTTGTTTTTATCAGCAGGATGACAACCTTCACGACATAATTTGTTTTTATCAGCAGGATGACAACCTTCAAGACATATGTTGTATTAATATTTCTAGACAATCTGGTTATTATTTCAACAAACGCAATATATTTCTTGTGATGCCAATTAGGACACATTGCACTAATTAAGTAACTATCTATATATTAGCATATCTACTTGTTAATATGCCATGCTACTTACATTGTACACCATTACTACTATAGTATGTACTCCTTCTATGTTACGTCAATATTTACATGCTTATTTGTGTATCAACTTTACTTTACCGAATGCATTGACTTGATACTCGACCTACTTATAAATAGTTCGTCTTACGGTTTCCAAGCTTCTATATTACTAATCATTCCCGTCTACCCAACGTGACAGGTATTATATAATAGCAATATACTGCTTGTTTAACGAGGCAGAAATGTCATATAGGAAAAGTGCAGATCCGACTTCAATAGTGGTGTTCACATGGTTGCTGTCAAACAAGTTTGAGATTTGTCAGATATCGTATACTATTCTCAGTGAATACACTGTAACACGATACGTTTTCTTTGTTTCTAAACTATTGCGACATAAATGCCTACATAAGCACGTGTGCAATGTCTCAGTAATGTCATATACAAATATAAATATCTATGAACAATAGACAAAATATAAGATAAATGTTATTCAGCAAAAGATATAACATTCAAGGACTATCTATATTGACGAATATGTTTTTCTCTATCTTCTGGAGACGAAATATTTTGTCTAGAAACTAGACAACTGATTATGATCTCATTCCGTGAAATCCAGAGCGGACATAATTTATACCTAACATTTTAATTTTAAATCTATACGTCCATTGTATGGCCAATATGACCTCAACGAATTTAGCGATTGCGTTATTTCGGCAACTAAGTCGTGATCATTCCGCCTCTGAATAGAACTTGAGGTCATTGCTTGGGAAATATCTAAAAATAGCTCTTCTTTATAAATATTGCACGCATGAAATATATGTATTTATACACACCTGTATGAGAGTATAACAGTGCATTACTATTTAGATATATACATCGTTGTTGAAAATGTGTTTATAACTCTTGAAAGAGTAAACATATCTTATATAAGTTAATATTATTTGTTTTTAGACATACTTGACAATGAAAACAAAAACAATTGATGTTAGTTTTAGTAATAATTAATTACAATAAAAACATATCTGCAATTGTTATGCATTTGGCAAAAATAAAGCATGATCAACATTTGGCCATCGAAGGCAAATAAAAAGCCACAGATATGAAATTGATATAAGAAACAATGTCTACACACTTCACATCCAATAATGAGTTAATTCCACTAATAACGTGTGTATTTGCCCCGTGCACGGATGACTGTTTCAACATTTCATCGAATCCATCCAGTGAGTCTTCTGTATATGCACATCAGTTTTTCTGTTCATACCTAGGTGAATGTAAATAATATTGCAGTAAATCCTTAAGTAAAAGAGAAGGCAAACGTGTCGAGCAGCGACAATGAATGTACAGTATGTTTAAGTACAACTGCATAATTTAACACTAGTCTATTCGAATAATAGACACAAATAGCGGAAAATAACGGGAAAGATTTTAATATAATAGGCTAACAGATAAACCTTCTGGAGGCTTCCTATGTGATTGTGAATGCATTCAGTAATGAAACTCTCTGTATTCAAGTACGACTGAGTATATTTCTAGTTTCCAGTTTTAGACATGTCTGTCTGCAGTTCTTAGCGACCTTCGTGATATGTTATACAATGCTGACATCTATTTTTAATGTCCGTGATAAATACTTGAATACCTCCTCTACTTTCAACGATAGTTAATGCATCTCGACAGCAATTGCTGACATGTCAAACAATGAATTTACAAAACTGCAATAGAAACTACTCTATTTCGGGTTTATATACACCTGGAAAAAAGTTAAGAACCCACGAGCATATTTACAGATATTGACAACAGATATATATGTTTAATGATTAATATTTTAATTGATGTAGAAAAAAGTAACATTTCTTGAGTACAAATTGCTTTACACCTTGAGTGGCAGAACATAAGGTATGCAAATAAAACGACAACCATGTACAGGTCACCGTGTTGGTTATCACCAGCATCGGTAAACCGAATACGTCTAAAAATAGAACTTGACCCACTTATGCGCGTTATTTCAAGAGTAGATTTTTTTGTAGGAGTGGCCTGAGAAATTTCGTTCATCGAAGTATGAATGCGATGTTTTGGGATCCTGTTGACCAATCAGATTGTCGGATTCACTGTATATTTATTTATTTAAGAAATGACAGTCATTTTATGGTTCTTCACTGAATGATGAACGATTCGAAAGTGCTGATTCAACTCGTATAAATGTCGGAGCTTCATCAACGTATTCATATTTCCATCCATGGTTTCGTATAAAAGGTAATCAACCAAATGTGATATGGAATATTCATAGTATTCAGACAAGAGATGCTTCAATTAATTCAGTTACATCGTAATGGATTTGTATCAAAGGCATTAATCTAATATCCATTGTTGACTAGACTATGCATTTTGTTATTGTTCTCATAAGTGATGTATAGAAACGGATACCAGCGTCTATATGCCTATTAATAATTAAATGCAAGTACATGTATTATATTACATAGGATTATTTCATTGATAGATGCACGTTTGTAAAATTGTTTTTCACATGGGTCAAAATAGTTCAATGAATTGGTTGGTTGATTTGGGGTTTAAACCCACTTTCAAGATTTTTTCACTCACATCATGGCTTGCATGCATATGTGCTGCTTGTACCAGTCTGGAATTCCACCTTTTTTTATATAGTGCTAGCTCACTTGGAGGTATATCATGCCGCAGATAGAACATGAATACCCCACCCAGATACAGTATACTGACTGCGGGCCGACCAGTCCTTGCTTTACCCCTTTAATGCTGAGCGCCAAGCAAGGGAACAACAAGTACCATCGTTTGACGTCTTTCGGTATGACGCGATCGGGGATCGAACCCGCGGCCTTCCGCACTCCGAGCGGAAGTTCAATGAAAGCTTGATGCCAATCTCACGAAACACTGTATAAACATCGCGATAAGTTGTATACTCTACTTACACTATTCTTTCAGTTTATATTTCCATTCCACTGTGTACTAGTAACTCATGTCAGTCATGAACCCCACGATTGTGAATCTGTTAAATAAAACATATAGCCTACACAACTGTTTATTATAATGCACTATGCTTTATCAATCCATCTTGATCGTTGAATTATACTGTATTGGTATTTCTCTTGTACAAATCGTCGGTAGTTTTATGAACATATAGCTGAGTTGAGTTAAGTATAGCTAGCTGTTCTGCTGTACTTAATAAGTACGAAATGTATATTGACAGAAGGATGTGTCACATCTTGCTCATCTTCGAAACACAAACCATTATGCTTACTTTACTTCGGAATAATGTGGAACAATGAGAACATACTAGTATTGCATTGAACATTAATGATAGTTTATTACAACAATGGAAACAATTACAATATGGCATGAAGATGTTAAAATAATATGTACATTGTGGCAAGATTAAGTTACGGCATTTCTCACAAATATGTTACAACTTTGTCATCGATATCTCGTCGTTTGTACAGTTAGCTCAAACCATACACAAAAACACTAGTACCGGTATATAGCTTATAGTCGTTTTCGACGATTCAATATACAATATAAATATGAGACAGAAATTGCATACTCCCAAAGAAATAGTTTAACTGATAGGTCCTTCTTTAAAATAATTGAATCTCAAAGCTTATGATTCGTATTCCAACCAACATGTGAATTGCACTTGCATTGGTTATCTTAGAAGTGAACACCGACTTCTATGCACATTTTTGTACAAGGTTCAACGAGGGATACTTATTTTAATTACATATGTACATGAAGATGTATGTACACAATCATTACATTAATATCTACATATCAGGCAAATGCAAGTTGAACATTCTATAAATACACACTGTACAAGAACGTGCATACATACATACGACGGCGACAGAAACATTACCACAAGGCATACAGTTCGACGCAGGTTTGAAATGTCATACAAACAACTATCGGAAATATTTAGATGAACACACTTTATAAAATTATATTTGGCTGATTGACAATTTGTTAGATTTGGATTGGCAATCTGTTAGATTTATGACTTAAAAAATATATCTAATTATTACTATAACGGGTATACCTAAGATATATGTAACATAAATGGTATTATCTACAATGCTGACGAAATGTTGTGACCCTTAGGAGGATGGTATAACTTTAGGATTGCTATATACTCTTTGGAGGATAGACCAATGCTGCTATCAAAATATAGATACATGTATCACCCTGGAGTTATTTACATTCCCTGAGAAACCATCGGTCGTTGGTTGAACACGACTATGTATCTTGAATAGGGTTTGATCACATCATCACGTACAAGCGAAAGGTCCATTAAATACAACTACGACATCTCATTTCAGTAAGCATAAGCTAAATGCAAATGGGTGCAGTTTCACTAACAGGACACTGTTTTACTTTAATGATTCCTACTGAGAATATTAGTGACGCTGGTACAGTTCGTCGAGGGTTCGAGTTCATATAGTTCTGGGGTTCTTTATCTTCTTCAACGTGGAGATTTGGGTCCAGTTCTACAGAACAATCGAAGAGCTACGAGAGTCATAAGTTGCTATACACGTATAGTCGTAAGTTGCTATACACGTATAGTCGTAAGTTGCTATACACGTATAGTCGTAAGTTGCTGTACACGTATAGTCGTAAGTTGCTATACACGTATAGTCGTAAGTTGCATTACACGTATAGTCGTAAGTTGCATTACACGTATAGTCGTAAGTTGCTATACACGTATAGTCGTAAGTTGCATTACACGTATAGTCGTAAGTTGCTATACACGTATAGTCGTAAGTTGCTGTACACGTATAGTCGTAAGTAGCTACACACGGCTGTCGCAACGCTACGTTCGTTCTATGGAACAGGACCCAGCGCTACAGTGTCCAACGCCTATTCATTTCTTACCGTAGTATATATTAACTATTGTCGCAGGCTGTCCTATTAAATGTAAGGCGTAATATTACTGGATCACTTTGGATATATGGTACTAAAACAAGAATTAAGTTTACCTTCACAGAACAGAACAGAAAAGAACAGAACTTTTATTCACACAAGAACCTAAAGTCCTGGTGTGAAACGTGTCCCGTGCACCATCAAGGCATCCTCTAAAATAAACAGATCCAGTGGTCCGTAGCACACGCTAGAAGAGTAGCGTATGATCAGTCAGTGAGTCTGGGGTCTCGAGGATGTCCGTCAAGGGAGATCTTCACAATAAGAGCGTAGTGTACATGCAAATACTGGCCAGTGTCCTTCGTTGGACGACATGACCCGTGGTCGTGAGCTTTACATATCATTGAGCAGGAAGACATCACAATACGATAAGCCAACAGTCTTTTGAACGTGCAGACACACAAATTCACACTTACATACATACGTACAACACTTGCACATCGAGGTATAAAAATAAGAAAATATTACAATTTATAACTCTCCTAATCACACGTAGCTTTCAAAACGCTGTTGGCCTATCTGTATGTGTCAGACGTCAATGGAATGTCTGTGGTGATGACCGCCCAGGTAGAAGGCTCGGCTTGTGTCGATTTTCCTGAAAAGTAATATGATAAATTGCATGTATTTCGGAACATTAAACAAGCTGCACCACACACATATGTTCATTCTCATACTCATTCTGTCTAACGTTATGTAACGTATTTGCTGAAGGACAACCATTATCAGTAAACCTCCAAATGAAACTTCAAAGGAATATAACAGAAAACGAAGCGCCACAGAATCTTTATGCATATTGCTAGTGATTTAGAAAATAAATAGTAACACATGCAATTAATAATAATATGTAATAATCCAAAGACAAATATATCAAATCCCAATGCACATTGAAATATGGATATACATCTTTCCAATGTTAAAGTTTGACGTTACTACAACAGATGTAATTTCAATTATTATACGAATCTAGTGCAAGAATCATGTTCTGAATCATGAGTTATGGCGATGTTTCGATTCATCGATACCTTTAAACAATACATTGGGCACAAACATCATAACTACCTATCACACACACACCTAGTTCAAATACGGCGTTTATTGCAAATCTCTCTCTCTCTCTCTCTCTCTCTCTCTTCTCTCTCTCTTCTCATCTTTCTCTCTTTCTCTAGCTCTTTCTCTCTCTCTCTCTCTCTTTCTCTCTCTCCCCCATATTTATCCGTATGGTCAATACATATTGTTACGTAAGTTATTCACATGTTTGCATTATGCTGTGGTATTACAAACAATAACTTATTATGTCATGACTAGGTCTGATATGTACACGTGTATGACGCATTTTACTAATGGTGGAATCGTTACAGAGGGATGCAGAGTATCTTGCATATTTATCATCTATTATTTACTCTGGTTGCTGTACGAGATGTAATAATTCCTCACTGTTTTTACCGACTTTCTCTCGCTAGGATGCGGGACAGTGGTAGACAATGCTGCCCACTGTGTTTCCGTCTCTATATTCTCTGTCGCCGAGATGCGGAACATTACTACGACGCGGCCATCTCTTCGTGAAGACAGGCATGTAATTCTTTATCAGCTACTGCGTGTGAACACAATGAGGGGTTACCTCGTACGTACGTGACCTGTTTGTCGGCTATTCTGTTCTAAGTTAAATATACGAAAGGTGGAATACTAGAAAGGTCAATGTGAAGCTAATGGTGGTTACCTCACACTCTTGTAATTAAAAATAATTGTTTTCTCCGTATAGCGAAACTGTCGCTAAAATTTTGATATCAATATCAGTATTTGTATTCCCCACCTAAATAACATAACATAATATTTTTTTTCGAAAGCAAATTAGTAATGCTAACAACCAACTATATACATAATAAGAAATTAGATAATGTTGTATGAGTTCTTTAACATCTTGAATATTATAAATCAATCGTCTAAGCTCATCTTAAGGCGGAAGTAATTATTTTCAAATCACTGAAAATCATCCAAAGTTGAACACTAATATGATAATACTATTGTTTTGCTGAGAGATAAATTATATATATATAGAGAGAGAAGAAGAAAATAATAGATTATATACAGAGAAGAAAATAAGAAAAGACGCGTAAAAGACAATGTGCTGTAAATAGGATATTTAAAATTAATGTATCTACCATTGACATAATTATAATATATAATTACGTTCCCTTACGTTTTGAGTGAAACAGTGCCCAGATGTCTACAGACCTGACCGTCAAATACGAAAGACAAACTGTATACACGATTCTGTTCACATAACTATAACCTTCAGTAGTAAAGCTAAGATTATCAGAGAGCTATTTGTAGATCCAGCGGATTCTCGCCTGTGGAAATATGGCCGCCAAATATATAAGTGAGAAGCGTAGTGAAGCTTTTCAGCCTTTGGCCTGTTAAAACCTGATTGTGGTGTTCGCAAACGATGGATACCAGGAGTGGGATAAAGCTGTTCAATGTTCTTCCTGCCAAAAGTGACACAGAATGGACTAAAGTCCGATAGTGATCGTTTAAAACCTACATTAAAATGTACTATTAGCGTTCGTACACTACTGGGTCGAGCATATACACGTATGAACTTATTTCTTTCGTATTAACATCGTCAACAAAGTTAATATGATTTAAAGTTAAATATGATTTAAAGTTGAATATGATTTAAAGTTAAATATGATTTAAAGTCTAACAACTAACCCATTGGAATACTGGATATACTCCAATACACACAGACATGTAAACAAAACTAATGTTAAGATATCTCCATGCTTATAGTTCTATATTGAATCTTAGCTATAGCATCTTAATACTTTATTTGTATAATATAGCATTAATTATATATAGCATTTCCTGTACCCTTTTAGTTTGGTAATGTTGGTACATGGAAATCTAAGGTGTTAGGTATTAATAGAATATGTGCAATATTCTAAGGTTGTGAAATACATTTAACGAGGGGTGCGGTGGTGGATAATGTTAGTGGACACAGATATATACAACGATACAAACAATATCTAACATATATACAACGATACAAACAATATCTAGCATGCAGTGCGGGTGGAAATTAACTTGAATAACATACGGGTGTGATTATTAATTAGTACATGTAACATGCCGTTCGTTAGTCTGGGAATTGCATTATAAGTTAAACAAACAAGTTAATATCAAGGCAACTGCAGAGGAAGTGGTTTCTGCGCATGCGTACCTTGACTGGTGATGACTGTGAGTTAAGCAGGAAGTGCACACTAAAGCGATGGATACATTGACGAGGATACAAAACTGGTTGGATGTCCTAACCTCCTGTTATGTATCACAGTGATGGCGATTCCAAACACTATAATGGATGGTATTCCAATGACCAAGGCTGCTACAACTGGCCAAAAAGTGTCGTCATTCACGGGGTCACCGGAAACGAATGCATGACCTAGTTTTGACTCCACGCTTGTTTCTTGTTGAAGGGGTCCGGGGGTGTAATTAGAAGATTGGTCTAACACAGGGGGCGCAGTTGTCTTTAGCACCAGGACTGGTGGTGCTGACGGTTTGGGTGTCCTTCCACGTTTCGTTGAAGTTGTTGCATGCGTTGTGGTTTTACTAACAGCTTTCCTGGTACTGGACTTGCTTTGTCTGTTAGTTACAACACTAGCAGAGCGTGTACTGACAGCCGTTGGTTCTGTTGGCGTCGTTAGTTTCTTTGTTTTAGTGTTTCGAGTTGTTTTAATATTGATTAAGGTAGCATTTATGTGTTGTGTTGTTGAAGTTACATTATTGAATTTATCTGTAACTGTTTCATCCGATGGAATACTTGTCGTCATATCACGTATTGTCGAAGTAGTAGTACTTGGTGTTGTTGGTAATGCTGCAGTTGTTATTGTTGTTGTTGGAGTAGTAGTAGTAGTAGTAGTAGTAGTAGTAGTAGTAGTAGTAGTAGTAGTAGTAGTAGTAGTAGTAGAAGAAGTTGTTGTTGGCATTGTTGTTGTAGTTGGTATTGTTGTTATTTCTTCTGTTGAGGGTTGTGGTGTTGTTTCTATATCACTGACACCTATAGTTGTTACCCTTGTAGATTCTGTTGCATTCATATCTGTGTCTATTTCACTAGAGCTTCTTTGTTGAGATGCCTGAGTTGTATTATTCACTACATCTGAGAGAGTGTCATTAACTTTAGTCTGCGTTGGTATTGCTGTACTTCCTTTTTCATTTAAGGTTTCCTTTTGTGTTGTATTCACATCACTTAGTTTTCGTGAATTCACTTCAGCTGATTTAGGACTAATTAGCTTAGCTGTCGAATCCCCGTCTGATTTGGCAGCTGATGGAACTGTTACTGTCTTAACTATTGGCGTCGAAGAACTCTCTGTGACAGGTTGACTAGTTGCAGTAGATATGGAGACATCTAATGTCGTTGTTCTGTTTCCTCTAGTAGCTCCTGTTGGTGTTCCTTTAGGACTCGTAGCAGCATTGCGGTCTTCGTTCACCGACTCGGGTACCACTTGTCCTCTATCACGAGGTGGTAAATCATCTCCAGGAACACCGAGCTGGAACGTACGAGAATGTACATCTGTTGAAAGAACAAATGATCGCTCATATGGACGTTTAAACAGGTTGTCCTCTTGTGTTGCCTTGTCTTTGTCTGTGGAAGGTGGTATGGCAGTTGTTGGAACCTTCGGCTTGGAAAAGGCGACGGACACTAATTCTTCCTTTGCAGGATTATTATTTGCTTCAGTACGTAGAGAATCCAATAATTTGTTCAGTAGTTCCTGGTCGCTCATCTGCACCGCAATCTGAGGCTCTTTCTTGCTGGCAGCAGATTGGACAAAATCTTCCTTCCCGACAGAATTCAATTGAAGTATTTCACCACCGTCTTCTGTTCTAACAACATCAACCTTCAATTCTGGCACAAGAGTCGTAACTACAGGACGTTTTCTAGAATCAATTGTAATTGGTGACGTAGTCTGGACCTCACTGTGGGTACTGTGGAAAGCGGTGGGCACAGTTAATGGGCCCGTCACACCAATGGACTCTTCACTGCCAACGGATCCAGGATTAGAGCCACCAGCTTGTCCTTTCAGGACATGCATCTGTTTCGCCAGTTTTTCCATTGACGCCTTGACAAGCTGGTCCAGAGACGTGAGTGTTGGTTCCCCGTCTCCGGAATACCCAAACCCAGGTAGAGGAAGTATACTCTCTGGGAGGTTTAGCTCCACTGGACCCCTCTTCTCCCTGCTTGCTCTGTCCACGTTAGGGGCCATGCATGTCTTGTGCAGAGCAACCGTTATTCTGAAATGCAAGAATATATGTAGAATTCTCGTACCTTATTTCATAGTGAATGCGGATAGATAATAATAGGTATTCGTCTAATACTGATCTGTACATTAAAAATAATTAAAAGCTATTTGGTTTGGATTTATACAAAGGAAAGAACAACAACGTAGTTATGAGGAAAGTAAGTCAGCTTATGACACACAGACAGTTTATTTAGGTTTATTTATTTCGGGAGAAGTAAATAGTTTTCAAAGTGTCTGTAATATAGGGATGTACTATATCACTCTGCCACCCTTGTATAAACTGATCGTTAAGTGTTTGTTCCACTTGACATACAAGCCATTTACCATTACAGATTTGGGGATCTTCAAATATATATGTAAGAACACATTTATTTAATATATTTTTTTTATATTTTGAATCCACACATTTTCTAATCCGATTGCTTTATGGGTTGTAACAGCAAATGTATACATCATGTTAGACAAGCACAATCTTGATTGTGAAACCGAGATACCAAACATTTATTATTTTATGCTAAGTGGAATTCTACCCAGCTCCCCATATAACAGATAGCTTGGGGTTAATTGTCTTAGTCCAAGTACACATTTTAGAAACTTTAAGTGTACTTTTTCAATAAGGTCCAAGTGTTGAACTCCAAACCTCTGCTGCATATATAGTAATATTGACTCGATCATAGTATCAAACTCTTTGAGTAAACAATCAATGGGTAGGTTGATAGCTCTTGCTTTTTCAGTAGTGCGAACATGGCTCTGATATTCTTCACAGCTGTAACACGTTTTTATCTGCCTCATAATACGTTGCTTTTTGTCAAATGTACCTTGACGTGTGTGTGTGTGTGTGCATGTGTGTGTGTGTGTGTGTATATATATATATATATATATATATTATTAAGTATATATGTAATCGATGACTGACCTCGCCTGAGAATATTCGCCATCGATCTCCACAGTGATGTCATCTTGACCTTGGTCTTGTAGGTCAGGGGTCAGCAGGAAGACTTCGACTTCTTGTGGGCCCTCCTCACCATATAAAAGTACCGACAGGTTCACAGACACAGGGGCAGTCTGTAGTGTAAGAATACATAGATGACGGATATATACTCGTATAACGGTACTCAAATTTACAGAACTTACCAATGAAGTGCAAAAAACTCCAACGATTATAATACATTAAAACCAAGCATGCGATCAAAAAAGGAGGCACATGTAAGTGTTAAAACAGGCATGTATTATTAGGAACATGTAGTGATTGCATATTTGTACATTTGATAGATAAGAAAACCCATTAGAGGATATTAGTATTGTTCTTTAGTGACACGTTCACGTATTGGCCATTGCTATGTTGTATCCATTAGTTGAAACACAACACAAAACTCATGTTGGCTTACTCGCCTCAAGGATATGAGATATTGGGAGATTAATTGACATAGCCAATAACCCAGGACAACATACACGTTTATAGACATTTGATTGTTAGTATTTGATAACATTGTTGTGTTATTATATATATTGATGTCCTTCAACTCACATATGCTCCATCATCAGATGTGGATATGTGGATTCTGTGGAGCAGTATGTCCTGTTTTCCACACACATCCACCTCTATTGGGTCGATAACCTCAAGGCATTTCACCCTGGAAGACAACGCAAATAATTAACAAGTAATACGAAAAGGTGTTCAAATAGGACTGTGTCTCTTTAATGACATAGTTAACCATTTACGTGTCACTATTCCAATGAGTCATGCTCCTTTCGTGATTACACACTGGGTCCAGGTGTACATGTGTTTCTGGAAATATGGTTCAAATTAAAACCTTAATACGTATATATGGGTGATGACACTGTAAGATAATGTTGTACACTAAATATTGCTTAATCATATTAGTTCGATGACCTACTCTAATCGATGACTTAAAGTGTAATTTTGGACAAGTACTGATACATTTTATTTCTATTGCATATTTTAGTAAACTAGATGCTTTAAAAAAAAATCATTGTGTTTCTGTACATGTTTATATGTACTACCGATACTAGTATATTAATATGTTTTTGTACCTTGTGTATTTGTATGTACCACATGCAATAACATTGTGAAGTTTTTAAATCTTTTCAAATAAGGTATCGCTTATAGTAGTGGTATAGATAGTAAAAGTCTGAAGAGCAGCGTCTAGAGCTTGCGGACTACATTGATTCATAAACAGGATAGAAAACTCATAAATAAATGTCTAAATATTATTGGAAACGTAAGAGGGCGATGCAGGCACAGGCTTTATAAAATTAGAGGGACCGGGACAGATTTAGGGTGACAATGACCAGGCAGGCTTAATTTCTAACCTTTTGTTTTACCTATAAATAGATTACTTGTCCGGTCGTGCAAGTACTTGGGACGATCTACTTGTCCGACATCCAAAATCACTTGCCCCGGACAAGTGGACAGCCTTTAACGGCCTGCCCTGTACAGATAATTAGTAATATGCCAAATCAGATTTGCGATAAATATGATTTTGATGCATTCTAGTTCACATTAGTTCGCTTTTTATCTGATGCAGCTGTATAGACATGTGAATCTATTAGGAACCATAACGAGATATTGTCTTAATATCTAGCCACTGCAGCGTGATGTTTCATATCTACTCAGACTTAGAGGAGGATACATTAGAATATCATTACGATAAATAATGATTTATTAGTAAATACTGAGACTTCTGAACTGTTTAAACCTCTTTATTACATAAGTATGTATTTCAGTACAGTTTTAACATATATTAATCATATATACATCGTCATGTATATGTATTACGGCGCCGCTAACTGTTCATACTACCTAACAATGTGACAGATATTATCAATTGACTTTGCTGAGATGTGTTTGTCTTCAAACGTAGCATATAGCGATAATAGCAATCTAACCAGTTTGTAAGTCAAAGAATACACTGACTGCTTAGTGTACCAATTGTAATAATGCAGACTACCTTGTGTCGTTGATCTGATAATTGCACCGTTCAAATAACCCAATACAGAAACCACGCACAATGGTAATGCATATAAAACTGTCACTTTGGGATTATTTAGACAGTGTTTACCGTCTATGTAGAGCGCGCAGCGGGATTTGTGTCTTATCAATAGCGAGTGTTTACTGTGTGTACACACATAACATGGTTAACGCTTCATAATGCCATCCTGCCAGTATATAAGATGCTTGATGCCAAACACCATGGGAAACAATTCATAATTAAATATAACTGATGTGATGAAAACTTTCAAGAGATCCTTCGTATGAAATGCTTCATGGTTCCCAGCTTTCACGAATCGCTTAGCGGTGACATTTATCCCGGGGATGGCGAGCTTGTGTTAACAGTTCTCAACAAACGAGCTATGTTGATCCTAAATATTATTACAGGAATCCCAGTGTCCTCTCACTCGGTGGCAAACATGAATGATAAGAGTTTTGGCGTTACACTGGAGGGAAGGTGCGAAACTCGTGGACGTAGTTCAAGAGGTCCCCAGACATAATTACAATACATGCGACATTGATTAGATGGTGATGGAGGCAATGGGCGTGAGGTGTTCCGGGGAGGAACAAGCATTAAATCCTTAAATTAAGGTGAACACCCATCCTCTCTCAATTATTACATGTGCGTTAACGGATGGCAATTAATTAAACATAGAAATACTTTCACGAATTGAAAAGTGCAAATGCGTGTCCATGTGTGTTTGTGTTTGTGTGTTTGTGTTTGTGTTTGTGTTTGTGTTTGTGTTTGTGTGTGTGTGTGTGTGTGTGTGTGTGTGTGTGTGTGT
>JAUTBT010023279.1:0-17128 GCA_032361225.1 Lepetodrilus schrolli
CCTGCCCTAAACTGACAAGTCGTGATATAAGTGAAAGAATCTTGAAAGCGACTTAAAACCCCAATCAAAAAAAAAAAGAAAAAAGAAAAGGGACAGTCGGAAGGAAGCTCATAGGCAAGAACCTCAGACCTTCCATATAGGCTCATTCCAAAATCACCGTTTCTAGTTTTGATTCACATTATGTCTTGCACCAAGAATGTAACTGATTCAGCACTTTTCTAGGAAATACATGGCACACTCTGTTATGTATTTATGCATTTTTAAAACTTAAAGACTTTGTAATATGCAATGGAATACATCTAATTTCAAGGTAAATATTTTATCTTTTTAATGGAATTCTAAAAAATCTTTGTTGTGTGTCTAGAATTATTTGGTGCTGGGTGTTTTACATTTTACATTATATTGCACCTATTTCTATGTTGAGTATTGTTAATATGATTTGACCGAGTCTACCGCATAGATAATTATGGCATGTTTACAACAGTAGACAATATACAGCTTACTTTCTGGTCATTATACAAACAATAGGTATTTAAAAAGAAAACACGCAATAATCATTGATAATAAACCACACATAAATTCATTATACTAGGTACCAGTGTGATTTCCAGGTTGTACATGTTTAGTATCTTGTTACCTATTAAAATGTGTTTTTCATTCACACCGAGCAGACTTTCCTGGGAGTGAAAGTTGAAAAGGAGTTTGCCCGGAAGAAACAGGACCGACAGGATCGGAGAAATGTGTTCGGAGATATCAGTCGAAGTACGACGTCAAGATTTGGAAAGCTGTGCTCACCCTACCACGCCCTAACAACACCGGTATGTAGTGTACAGCATAACTACTCTGTGTGACTGTAACAACACTGGTATGTAGTGTACAGCATAACTACTCTGTGTGACTGTAACAACACTGGTATGTAGTGTACAGCATAACTACCCTGTGTGACTGTAACAACACCGGTATGTAGTGTACAGCATAACTACCCTGTGTGACTGTAACAACACTGGTATGTAGTGTACAGTATAACTACCCTGTGTGACTGTAACAACACTGGTATGTAGTGTACAGTATAACTACCCCGTGTGACTGTAACAACACTGGTATGTAGTGTACAGCATAACTACCCTGTGTGACTGTGTTCACCCCTACCATGCCCTAACAACACTTGGTCTTGTCAGTACCAGCCGGTGCTCGCTGGTTTTATGCAACATTTCAGCGCTACAAATGTTGTGGGTTTCCTCCTGCCCTAAACTGACAAGCCGTGATATAAATGAAAGAATCTTGAAACTTAAAAAAATATAAATAGAAATGTACATCTTCTCGTTTTTTAATTCATATCATCCAATATATGCATGCAACTATTGTACCTGATTTTAAAAGTGAATTTCAAATACTGTTATTAGGATATGCATGTACACACATTTTAACTTCATATGTCAAAGACCCTTCAATTCCTATTCTTCAGGACTTCCAGGAGATTCAGCTGCCAAAGAATCTGCCTCTCAGTCAGAAGATGAAGAGTCGAGGACTCACCGCGGACAATATCACAGAGGACAAACTCTTAAAGGAGCTCGACCTCTCCTACGAAACACCCGACACCCCTCCTAGTGGCGAAGATGGGCCGGTCCCACGTCGCGCTCTGAGCAGTAAGGGATCCGATGGATCTGGACGGTTGCCTCCAATTAGGCCCGGGATGGGGAAGTGGTCAAGAATGTCCGACAAGATAAGCAGCAAGAAGTCGTCGCTAGTAGCATAGCATTTATAGGACGTTTCTAACCAGTCCGATATCTTCATTCGTTGGGCCACTTGTGAAAATACCTCCTTTTTCTACATCATTGGATGAGAGATGCATGTTATTTCACTAGACACATGAACTATCTTCTATGTACCACTTGGTACAATGAGTCTGCAGAAATATTCCAATACTGAAATTACTTAGTATTAGTATTAGCATTTTTTCTAGTGTCCTGTGAGGTGTCTGGATCAGGACACATAACTTAACGTGGATGCTCACAAATAAACCAGGACAAGGAAGTTGTACCTACAACTGTGTGGTAGCACAGTGGTAGAATGTTGGACTTCGGAACCAAGAGTTCCAGGCTCAAATCCTGCCCTGGGAGCCCAGCATCAATGTTTGCGAAAGTTGCATTTCTGATGTGATATTTATAGGACGTGCCATCTGTAATGCAGTTATCATCCTTGGTCTTGTCAGTACCAGCCAGTGCTGGCAGGTTTACTGCAATATTCAGTGCTATGGATGTAGCGGGTTTCCACCTGACCTAAAACTGACAAGCCGTGATATAAGTGAAAGAACCTCAAAAGCGGCTCTAAACCCAATTTAAAAATTAAAAAAACAGTCCCAGAGAGATGTCTGTGATATGTCGGAAGAACTAAGTGCCTCTCTGCTATTTAGTATACTTAAATTATTGTTGTACATAATATACAATTTATGAAGAATTGATCATTATGCATGTCCAATGGTAGAGAAGTAAGCTATTTATTGCTCTTGATTGAATACATGAATAATGTACTGAATGCTTTCGTGCCTCGAGCAATATTTAAATGATTGGTTAGACACATTGTTAATAATTATGCTTATTATAAATATGCTTATTTATTGTCAATTACCACATGGGACATCTATTCATGTTCACAGTAGACAATATAGTCTACCAAGTAAGCTGCAGAGCCATGGACTATTGCTTTAAAACCATTTGTTTTTTTCATTCTACGCATTGTATTTATTTCTTCATTTGTTTACTGTTATTACTAAGTTCACAGCAGTATTACATGGTGTTTCATTTGTTTACTGTTATTACTAAGTTCACAGCAGTATTACACAGTGTTTCATTTGTTTACTGTTATTACTAAGTTCACAGCAGTATTACACGGTGTTTCATTTGTTTTCATTACATTTGGAGAGGATTCTTGCTTTATAACAGTTGTAGTTTTTTTTTAAACAAGCTCACAACAGATAATATTGTCTATCAGGCGAGCTGCAGAGCTATTGACTATTATTTTACACCTATTGCTAAACCATTGTGGGTTTTTTTTCTACTCATTGTATATTTTTTACATTTGTTTATTGCTAGTGCTAGTGTTGGTTGTGACAGTATTAAATAGTTGTTTTTTCTTTTTTTTCTTTTTTCGTTTTGATAGGATCACTGGTTTAGTACAGGCAGAAATTCAAAAGTGCTTTGTCAGAATTTGTATTTTGACATGTATTTATTTTATGAGTGGAATGTAGATCTATAGGGCTCAATTATGTTCAAATTGATGAAAAAAAATGTGTATTGCTATGTAGATAGCTGGCAGAAATGCTAATTAACTATCTCAATGTTGAAGGCCACCAGAAAAATCAGTACCTTTGCATAAAACCCAGCAGGGAAAGGGTTAATCACCAATTCACTAATTTTTTGGGTAATGAATTCAACAAGTACAACATAGACATCTTTTTGCTAGCAATTATTATAACAATAGCAATATTGAAGTGTTATGTAGATAAAATGCTAACTTTGTTTTACAGCAGGTCACATCCTGAGCTGTATTTAAAGTGCTTATTTTTATATTTTTATATTTTTATATTTTTATATTTCGTTTATTAAAGTTATTGCTTTAACAAGGATATGTTTAAATATAGGAATTGTATTATTTTAAAGTTTATAATTGACTACACAATTGTTACAACATATTTTAATTCTACATGTAGTTTATACACTTTGTTTCTATAAATATCATGACTAATTGCTATATTGTTAATAAACGTCTGTGAACAATTATAATTATGTTTTATGTCCACAGCTTGAGTGACATTAAATCATGAGAAGAAAAAAATCAAAAATAATGTCAAATATTACTCCACTGAATGAAGTAATATCCCAGTGCAGTGGGGTTATTATTTCTCAACAGTATATATCAGTGATCTCAGCCATGGTCTGTGATGGGAAGATAGCCTGCAATATTCATGCATTACAGAAAACCCCACCAGCCAAGAATGGTAACATGACTAAGTAGTCACTCATATATATATATATATATATACATACAGTTTTAATTCAATGCCAATAAACAATGCATTTATTTTTTTATATCTCGTCAATACTGATGTGATCGATAATGTAATTATAATCAAAATATCTCTCAGATTAGCCTCTAGATAGTCAGGTTCATATTTATGGGTATCTTAATGTGGATCTACCAGGCTACGGTACCTGCACTGTATTTGTTTTAAAAAAAATCAAATTGGCTAGAAACTTGATCATGATGTGGATTCGTTTAATTGCTACGACTTATTGTATTCGTAATGTATGGATGTGCGTGATAAAGCCTCGGAATGGATACCACAGTTCTTCGATATACTTTCAACTCAGTGGTATTTCATTTGAAAAACTAGAAATGGACTCAAGTTAAGTTTCATCATTCACTGGTGGTATATAATCCTGAGGAACGACATTCGGGTGCCAAGAACTCCATTGTACATGAATACTGGGAACCAGGATGCATGGGTGTATAGTGGGGTGGATAGGCTACAGAGGTAACCTCAGTCGACTGTCAAGAGCGTAAATTAAGCTATTCACTGATTCGAATATGTATACAACGTACACATGTACTGGAAATTGGTATACAATTTTAATGTAATGCCTACTAGTATTCACGCTGTGGGGTAAAACTCTCATTTTAATGTTATGTGTAATACTAGTATTATATTCTAACATGACTTGTATGAATAACCTGCAACGATTGGTCAAAATACGCCACGCCCACGAAATCAGGCGCCATTAATTCGCGGTTGAAACACCGCTGATTTTAGAAGCATTTCACCAACATATATTCCGGTGGAATTTGATAGTTTTTATAGTAATGTTGGAATGTGGATTAAGGCATTACCGTTTGGAATTTAGAGGTATCAATGGTGAAATTAACCTTCTAAAATTGTAATTGAACGCTACGCGTTCGGTGTTCAATTCAGTTTAGAAGGTATCAATTCACGATTGATACCTCTAAACAGTTTTAGACCTTTATACCCTAAATATAACATGGTATTAAAATTATCTGTTAATTATTCAGAATCCTGTGGTACAAAGTAAAGTGATAGACAGACTCGTAGATCTGAATCTGTGAGCAACTTTAATACAGCGTCTCTTATAGCATACGAACGTCCCTCTTTTTATAGGATACACTTGCTCATTACGATACCATTCCTGTGATTAAAATATACTTAAAAAACCCTGCATGGACTATAGCTCGTGCGTACTTATTAGAAGATATGCTTACTGTATACCAACGTAACAAAGCACCAACTCGGAAACCTCTCACACTTGTAATACCTAGAGAGAACGATGTGAAGTTCGGTGAGAGGCAATTCTGTATTAGACCTGCATAACATCTCTTCAAATTCTGGAATTCACTACCAATATAATTACAGAATGCCACTAAACTAAATTGTTTAAAAACTTCCTAAAAACTCGCATGTTTAAAGAATATTTTACAGATTAATATGTAGTCATGTATAATACTATTATATCTTAATGTCACAACATGTAGCCTACATGTATATTAGTATTATTATTATTATTATTATTATTATTAACCATTACGTGATTATCCTTTTTGCTACGTTTTAATAGAAACATTTCTGAGGAGTCCGGAACGGTGGCGAAAATTATTGCGTAGATTCAGATTGCACGGGAATTTCACATATTATTTCCCCCCATCCGGGTTTCCGTGAATTTGGTAACGTTGGACGCCTTGATAGGTCCATTCATAAATGAGGAGATATTTCGTCAGACGGAAGTGTGACGTTGGTTCAACCAGTATACTAGTATAAGTAGCCTATTGTACCAGGAAATGAATATGGTGTATTCTCTAGAAAGTATCGTAATAAATTACCTACTGATGTACTTAGCTACACATTGACATTGTTAATAATTATAAAGTGTAAGTGTGTGATTTATCTACGTGTAAGTTATTAGAGATCAGTATATTTTGGTTGCATTCATTACGCCTTCTATTACACACACACACACACACACACACACACACACACACACGCACACACACTGTGCCAGCAACTAACTGTATATGCGTGAGTGGTTGTCCATAACAGAGAACAAAGCCATTGTTGAATAGTGAAAATAATTATTTATTGCAGCTGATCAGTATTAGTTCCAAGATTTTACAGAGTTGTGGTAATTAAGGCCATAGGTAACATAGTTACCGCGAGAATTTTACCAGTTACTAGTTATGGGTAACGTATTGATATCAACTGTGATAATGATGTATGATAATATAGTTGATGACTTGCAACAACAAGGTTCTGGTCATCCACATGATATACGAATATGATAAGGTACACTAAAATATATATAGTAATGGCTTCTTGTAAAGCCTAATATAGGCTGTGAAAGTACGTATGGCAAGGTTCATTGTTGTATCACATTAACACTTTGTACACGATATCCCCATACAACTTTCCAGTTGGAAGGTATTGGACTCGGGAGGTATATTTAGAGAATAACCCACGAGATACTAGTGATTACGGAAAATATGTCCCTAGTGATTAATTTGACGAGGGACATATTTTCCGTATCCACTGGTATCGAGTGGGTTATTCTAATTATTCAATATAATCATTTTAATGTAATAAACCATTGAAAACGGGCGACAAACAGCTTTATCGAGAGGGGAAACTAGCAGTCGAAAACGTGTACATTTCACCTAAGCACGAGAAACACATAAGGATGTAATCAACACTGTTGATTATGGAATCGTTATTACACTGTAGATGTCCACCACGTATATTGAATAAATATATACAATTGGACAGATTGAAATACAAAATATGAATCGATTATAAAACGAAAAATACAAATGAAAACTGCTTTGTAAATAATATGGCAAGAAAATGAAATGTGTAGACAAACGAAAGGCACGTTTAGAGAATTGATAATTCAGTTTTAATTTCGCAATACCGATCGAAATCGGCAGTAAAGAAAATACGAGAGCAAGTAATAAAACACTAGAGTCAGACGTCACGCTCAGCTGGTAATACTACGTGTAGTTGGCGAACGTTTTAATGATACTAATATATAATCAGATAATTAAAACAATACTAAGTGTGGGCACTATATAAACAGATCGATCACCTAGAGACATTCAAGAACAATGGCGGTCCTAGAGAACAAGTATACTAAAAGTATACACAATTAATTACGGTCCAGTAGCCAATTTGGACATATACATATTATTTTAATAACAGAATTTCCAAACGTATATAGGCTCCAGTTGCTCTCCAAGAACTTGCAGATGCATTGGAAGAAGAATGGCAGCAGATTCCTCTAGCCAAAATTTGAATTTTGGTAGAAAGCCTCCCCACAAAATATCTTGCGGCCCTTAATTTATTTTGTTGAGTATATATATAGTCATATCCTGATTACAGTAAAGGTGCGCAGCTGTGAGTGTGACGATTACATATATCTATGTATCTATTAAACAAATTGAAAGGTCGCATCGCCTAGCTAGCGGACGTTGCCAAGTGAGTTACAAATGTTTGTCATGTGTGATATTCTATCGATTTGCATATATCCTGCATATATGGTTAACGCAAAGGCACATAACCGTACTGGAAACAGAAGTCATTGAGGGAAATATGAATATTATATTATACACGATAAAATTGTGTTTCAAGATAATCATTTTAACATTGTGTTATAACACTGTGGTTTTGTTAGTATTTCGTTACGAGTTACTATAACATTCACAACCCAAATCTGTAATACCATTCTGAATATAATTGCTTGGAATGTTTGTTTTTTTCCCTGAGCTAGTGCTGTACAGGAAGTTCATGAATACGCATGTATTAGTAGCCATTTTAAAACGTGCGTGTAAAACTGGATATACAATACAGGCCGCCTAATGCATTGAATGGCATCGAAGTTCTTTTTACATCAACAGATGATGGCATTGCGCACCCAATCATATCACCACTTTGGCATTCATCACACAATCATTTAAATACTTGAACATTGACCACATCAACGTTTAGACATTGACCATAAATACAATCATATCATCATTTTGACATTGACCATAAATACAACCATATCAACGTTTTGACATTGGTCGCACAATCATATCATAACAGTGGTCGCACAATCAATATCAATGTTTTAAATAACGGACATTTCTTTACATGGATCACATAACAGTAAGATTATTTTGTAATTGATAACAAAGTCATATCAAGATTTAGTCACACATAACGGTTGGTTATTGGATGTACCATCGTACACACAGCTGGACAGTTGTTAAACGACGAACTGGGCACTGGACAAAGGCAACAGTCCAGTTTTCAGTCGTGAATCAAGTATGCAATAATGAAAATCACAAAAAAAGGTGGTGGGCACATTTAGGCCTCTTTAACTAAGTACGATGACTCCGAATAATAATAATAATAATAATAGCATGCTATGTCATTTCTATAGTAGTAGTAGTAGTAGTATACTATAGATAATTGTAAATCAGGAAATTAATGCGAGCATGATATTAATGCGAAGCATGCGATTGGCTTATGACCGCATTTAATTCCTACGCATTATGGAAAATAATGAAAGCTACGTCCTGGAAAAAACATGAATAGAGGCCTGGTCGATCGCATTTAATTGTTGTCGCATTTATGTCCAAAAGCTTGAGGTCTCATTAAATTAGTGACGCATTAATTTCCTGATTTACAGTATATGATATTGTTATTATTATTATAATAATTATAAGTATTCAGAGTCCCATGGATCCTTAGACTGAGAGGAATTTGAGCCTGCGACACCGTCAAGACATCATAAAACCAATGGAATATCCTTAGTTATTTTCTCTCTAATAAATCTTTAGGCATGCAGTTCGAATTGAACACACATGTACACTGGTGTACATTGTCTCTCCTGTGTGACTGGGTGAGAACCTCCTCTCATTTCAAATCAATAGAATTATAATATTTCAGTTTAGTAACGCATACGCATCGTAATTCTAAATCCATGTACATGTATTTGCATATTCATACACCAAATTTTGTACTTCGACAGTCATATTGAAAATATAAATGGTGATGGAATATTACATTAATATAAAAAATAGTTTAATCTTTCGCACCACCACATGGTTAATTCAGATGTTTGCAAATATATACTGAAACATTTAGTCAGCGAATGATTAGTAATATATCAAGTGAAATCAAGTCATTTCGTTCTTTTCAGAATTTTACCAGTTATATATTAGAGACTTATCAGACCAATCCTATACCACGTGATCAGACTCGCTCTACTGGTGTAAAAACGGAGGAAAGCGGAGCTCGGAGTTCTAACCTTCCCTGGGAGAGATCTTTGTTTATCAACTGACTTGATAAGTAGACAGGTTTAAGACATATACTATTATCACATTAAGTATATTATTACAAGACTTTGAATGTAAGCGTTGCAAGGTGAAATCGCGCCCGTGCATATAATATATAAGAGATAACAGTCAACATATATAATTGTAAAAAGAACCATTTGAAAGGCATTTCATAATTCAACATGGATGCATAAAACGAACAATTGAAAGTGATTGCATGAAATATATCACAGAATCATTGATAACTCAAGATGATGTGGTAAGTTTAATTAATGATTTCGGTAATCAACATACTACTATTAGCGGGATGTAGAGAAGAAAATAATTGTATTTTGTCACACGTGGTTGAAATAATTTTGAGGCTTTGTCGACTGCACACTGCATTAACAATTGCTTTTTAGAAAACTGTACGTATTTACAGACCAGATAGCCAGATTGAAACGCGTAACTCCAAGACTGGTATAGTAATCTTTCAACTTGATGTGTCACTCTCCAAACGAAAGAATACTCTAAGTTAATTTTTTACCGGCCGAACGATTATTAACGATGTTAAATATTATCAACTTCGTACGCAAACCATAATTCAAACGAGAACCAAATGTCTACGCACGTACTGGAAATAATACTAGTATTGCAAAATACCGACGGAATAAACTTTTAACTCCGGAAAGTAATACGTCAAAGTCGTAAAATACGTTAAAGTTGTATGATTTACCGTAATCGTAGAACCATGTTTAATTACTGTAAGAGGTTGGGGACGTATCTGGACGCGTCATGGCAGGTATAACATGTTCTAGAAGGCCACTGGACATTAGATGGAGACATCCTAATCAGGACCAGTTGTACATGATGTGAAGGACGTTGATCAAGGTCTGAAGGCCACTTAAATAGTTGTCGTCTCTCTCTGTCGTCCTAAAGGCGTGAGTGAAGTCGATCAGTCTCACGTCCACCAATGAATCGTCGACAGTCTCTTCCGTGAAACATCCACACTTACTGGAGTCTTCTTGCGACATCCAACGTCCTCGCGAGTTCACAGATTCGTCAAGTTCATCGAAAATACTGCCGGTGTGGTGAGTACAGCTGATTTCGCTCAGACGGGAAGAAAAGTTGCTGCAGTTCTGACAGACGGGACCGTCTGCTTCCTGTTCTGAAGGAGTTGCTCCAGGCAAGGGTTCCGACGGTAGGTCGTCCGTGTCGGTCTTCTCTGGGAGGGCACCGTCGTAGGATATGAATAGTGAGCTGGCATAGAAGGCAAATCGTCTCTGGTGCAAGAACCAGCGTCGGATCTTGTGAAGTTTGTGCAGAAGACACCTAATCACGTCTTTACGGGGATGGTCTGGGAAGAAGAAGAATCTACCGAGGCCTGGAACACGTGGAACGGAAATAGTAACATTTACATCTTAGTTATTATTACATGAGCTGCCATGACAACAGAATGGGAGGAAAGTCTTGTCATTTCTTTTTAAATTTGGTTTTAGAGCCGCTTTCAATATTCTTTCGGCATGTATAATATGGAATTCACGTTGACGGATGTCAGTTTTTAGGTGTCACAGTTGGAAGATATCGGCGCTCAATATATGCATTATTATTATTATTATTTCCTTTTTCTTGTATTAGTATTCCATCAGCGCATTATTAATAATAAACACTACTGATTATTATGATATAGACATGATATTTATAAACATACCATCAACAAAGACCTGGTGAAGAGTGAAGTTATGACAGACATATTTGTCTACTTTCAAAACGTCCTGCGTATCGGGATCAAATACCTGAAACAAACGTAATACAGATTCAGCATAGAAACGAAGACACGCCTTATGTTTATACCGTTTATAGTTGTTTATTATTGGATACCACCAACACATTCGGCGTTAGTATTGCATACTTTAATTTAAAAAAAATTAATTGGGGTTAGAGTCGCTTCCAGGATTCTTTCACTTATATCACTACTTGTCAGTTTAGGGCAGGAGGAAACCCGCAACATCCGTAGCGCTGAATGTTGCAGTAAACCTGCGAGCACCGGCTGGTAGTGACAAAACCAAGGATGATAACTGCATTGCCACTCTACAGACAGAGCATCCTATCAATATCGCGTCAGAAAGGTAACTTTTGCGAACATTGATGCCGGGACCCGGGGCGGAATTTTGACCTTTAATTACAGACATAGCTTCAAACTGGACAAACGCAACTGCCGAATATAGTCTTCAGCAAATTGTGTGTGTGCATTGGAGATTAGATTCGCTTTCAAGATTATTTCACTTTTATTATATAAACAGTGAAAGACTGAGGTTTCTCACTCTGAGAAAAGTTATGTCACTGCAATGACGAGGACAGTGTTACAACTTCCGGTACTATTGAACCCAATGTGAGCCACGATTCCGACTGGCACTTTCGTCAGTTTATCGGGTACCGTTTATCGTACCTCTATTTGATCGATTTCACACGTCACGTTTAACATTGTCGATGTACCAGAGTTGTACCAGAATTGTTTGTGTTTGTCGATTAAGTGAATATATTCTGTTTTGACTGTATCTCCTTTCCCATGTCACTCAATGAGAGATACATGCGATTTCATTAGACACGTGGAAAATCCTCTATATATCACGACATTGGTTTACGGCAGAAGGAAACCCGCAACCTCTGTAGAGCTAGCTGACTGTTGCAGTAAACCTGCGAGCATCAGCTGGTACTGACGGATCAAGGATGATACTGTGGTGGTTAATATAGGAAATTCAGAATATCTCTATATACTATAATAATAATGGTAATGACTGCGACAGGTTAATTTCAACCCTGCATTAATTTTAGGATTCGTATAAGTACTAGTCTGTGTACTAGTTATTGGTACTCCCAATACCCCTGTATAGCATCCCTTGTATGTTGGAAATAAGATACTAGATATAAAGGACCGGACAACACTGGAAACACTCATTGTGTAAGTTCCACGGATACTGAACAATTATA
The DNA here is from genome assembly GCA_032361225.1 of Lepetodrilus schrolli. Taxonomy (NCBI): domain Eukaryota; kingdom Metazoa; phylum Mollusca; class Gastropoda; order Lepetellida; family Lepetodrilidae; genus Lepetodrilus; species Lepetodrilus schrolli. Next base: position 12,352 of record JAUTBT010023279.1, read on the forward strand.
TCAAACGTCAATGATGCCTACATATAATCTATTTGATCTCAGACTAACATTCGTTAAGCATTGGGCGTAAATACCGAATAGCCTACACAGTTCTACTTAATCAGATTAAAGTAGTCAATTACAATCTTACCGTCATTCCCGACAAAGTAAATCCCAGCTTTTCTGCATACGGGTATTTGGATCGTCTTTGTGCAACCTTCTCTGGCGCTGCCAGGGGATCCGATGTCACGTGACCCATCTTAATGTCAATCATGCAAGGTTTCCGGAACCGAGAGATGGTATTCTCTAATTTGATATGTGCCTCTGAAATGGCAAAACAGGTTGCAAGTGAACGTAGTGCAACATCCATATACACATTCAGCAACATCCGCTATTATCATCTTAACTTATGATAAATGAACTTTGACATTGTGCCGACGGTACATATGCATTTACCGGTCTACTATATTTGTCAGTATTTTCGAAATGGACACTTTGGGTGCGAGATTTGTGGGGAAGTAAATTCCATTTTGACGTATATCCTTCGGTATCCGTTTTCGGTGAACAATGGTCCCTCCCACAATGGAAAGAATTGTCGCTAACGGAATCTGTCAGCATATGATGATACGCCTCCTAACGGTAAGAGGCACAGCTGTAACGTATCAGGTATGTTACATTATGACAGATACATAAATATTGAGTCTCTCTCTCTGTCTGTCTCTCTCTCCCCCTCCTATATATATATATATATATATATATATATATATATATATCTGTGCCTGCCTGCCTGTCTACTCACTTCCGGCTCTGTCCTCCACGCCCATGTACAGAGGTAGGAACTCCCTCAGGACTTGGATGTCGTCATCGACCTTGTCATGGTCATGCTGTGGCTGGAAGACAGTGTTGTAGAAGTCGACTTCCCTGCGGCCAGAGATGCAGTTCTGGATGGGTTTCAGCACCATGTGTTGGCCCACGTACAGCACGCCTGCATAGGAAGGTGACACAGGAATACAATAATTATGGCAACCATACATTGTCAAATTACTAATGTATGCCAAAACTTGGTTATATCACTTCTGATTTTTCTTAAACATGGGTTTTCTTTAATCAAGGTTTGTTGATGTATCTTTCATGATCAAACGTATTTCATGTGAAAGTATGTACATTTGATTTGTCTACTCATGTATATTGGTCAACAAGCTACATACATTTTCTGCACGTCCCTCTTGTTTCCAATAGTAATTTTAATTTTTTTTCTAGCGATTTTAATTAACGTTAAATTATTGTAAACAAATGAAACATGCGGACATTTTAGCTTGTTGCCCAAAATGCGTGTGCAGACAAATCAAATGTAGCCTCCATATTTTCAGGTAAAATACGATTGACTATGAAATATGTCAACAAACCGTGGTTGTATACCTTTAAGTGTTTCATGGACAAAGACCAAGAATATAATTTCCTTAATCCTTTTTTGTTGTTGGTGGAGTGGGGAAGAGAATGATATTCTCAGGCAAATTAACATTATAGGGAAAAGTATGTATAGGGCCTACATGTACATTATCTTAATCCACGAATAATAAGAGTCAGATTACGTCTTCCTCATTCATTTATCCCAGAAGGATTAATTGTGCGAATGATCGTTCTTACAGATACAAAATAATCTAGTCTGTTAGTATTCGCATGTTACCAGGTTACTCTGTTCATGTATTCACTGGCCAATATCTTAGTTTGAAGCAACCGTTAGATGACTATGTGGTAATCTATTTTATACATGAGCGCCGAAAGTCAACATAACCTTTGGCTATAGCTTGTCCAGCGCAGAGAAGCAGGAATGGCAAACAAATGGAGATAACCGTGATTGGCACCAGGTAGTAATGATTAATAACTTGAAAGGATTGACGAAAAACAAGCCGTTCTCTGCTTAAATTTAGCGTTTTGGTTGCAAACCGATAACCCCCATGGACATGGCCAAACTATCTTTTGTAGCAAGACCTCCGATTGGGACTTGGGATGAACTATTTTCGTTCAGATAGTTAAATTAGATCATGCTTAAAAGGACTAGAGCCTGGAATAATGTCACGGTAAATCTCCAGGATCTGTTAGAATAGAGGATCAGTTTGAACATGCGTCAGCGCAGACACAGGCTACCATACCCAACTGTAGCGTTAGTCCGGGTGTACATGTATTTCTACCAGTATACAGTACCAACACAATTACTTGATAGCGCCTTTGTGAACAAGGCCTACAGGCCGAACATTTTGAGTAAACATGAGATGTTATGAAGTAATTCGACATACAGAAGGACTTTCCCTTCGGGAAGACATCGACTTTCAAATTATTTCAATGTATAGACCTACCTGTTTTTCTTTTTTTGCCAAACATGGTAGGCATACACCGCTTGTCGCCTGTCGTAGCGTACTCCACACTTGTCAAGGCCATCTAGTCTATCTCACGGGACCTGCAAGACAAGGCTATCTGTCAATGACCGGATCCATGTAGTGTATATTGTACTATACTTCCTTACAGCCATACCTGAATACGTCGATGTCGTTCCAGGATGCTCTGGTATCCACCAACAAAACCACAGCGTATTCGTACCCACTTAGATACCAAAGCGCTCTCCTATCCACTAATGAGACCACAGAGCTCTACGTAGTACAGTAGTTCCCGTGTCTTCTACAGGTTCCAATGGCAACGACCTATCATCAAACGATGCCTACGATGACAACATGACATTCGGTCAACATACTTAACCTCAAATCAGTTCGTGGTGACATTGGTCAGGTCTCCTTCAGAAAGTATAGGTGCTTGTGGCAAAAGGTTGTCGACTAACCAAGCGAAGCGGGCCATGATTTTCGCGAGCTAATATGTCTGTCACGTGAGGCCGCGCAGACTTTGATCGGCCCTTTACCGCATTGTTTTCATAGCTTTCGTAGATGTTTCTGTGCCAATATGCTTATTGTTATTACGGGGGTAAACGAGCTGACGTCACTCAAGATCTGGCAGACGACTTTGGACGACGGTCCCTTACTTCATTATCTTGCCAATGTTTCTGTGCCGATCTGATTATAAATAATGTATAATGTCAATGGAGGCTTTGAATGGCATTCATGCATTGCCGTGACTATTATTCGCAACCTTTCCCCGTCAGATAACATTCTAAGTATTATTTAAAAACAAGAATTAAGGCTACACTTTAGGATAATTACTCATTACACTTATATATTGAGCGTTGACTGATGGCTTGTTGCACGAATATCAGCGTTCGCACGCGTTCCGCGTTAGAAATCCTTCGTATTAGGACAGGACTTCGTGTGTAGAACAAAATGACATTACCAATTATATTCGCGGTCATACGACGATGATTAATATTATTCAGGAGGAGCTCGTCAAGTTTCCACACCTATGTAACTATATGAACCAACACCGTGGATACAATTGTGTCAATGACTTGTGAGCCCGATTACCTGTTGGTTAGCAGATCTGACACCCCGAATGCTGGAACGCTAATCCACTGACTGGGCAAGGGCCTCCCCTAGTACTGTGACAATATTACTAGGCGTAGTATTACTAACGTGTAACACGATAACTGGGGTTTTAACATGTAACGATATCGACATAGCGCATCAAAAGTACGTATATACAGTAATAGTATTACATCGTGTGTATTGATCTTTGCAAATTCCCCAAAGCTTGACAAAGGAAACTCTATTTCCTGTGCGAGCCTGTGTCGAATTGAACAGTCCGCCATTACTTGATCAGGATCTTACCTCGATATTTATCTGTGTCAAGTAATAGCGGCGATATCAAAGGTAATCCATGCACGAAAGAACGGTGTACAACCTTCGATCACAAATGAGACGCGCCAGGTCAATCAGACGACAAGCATATAGGTGCATGACTTGCACTCGCAATATAGACTTTGACTGTTTGTGGTGCAAAACTAATCATGAAATGTACAACAAATCCATGACAACATATGCCACAGGAATCGTGCAAAATCCTGGCACCAGATGTTTACAAGTGCAGCACGTGAAATGTACAACGCCAAATCGTATTGCTCATGGTAGGCTAGGTGATATATACGACAGTAATCGCAAGTCGTGTTCAATAGAGGAATCTTCACTCCCCGTATTATAATCGCATCGCATGCGCGTGGTATACGTGTATATATTCTTTATAGACAAACTCCGGCCGATATCCACGTGTGTATATATAGACCATCCCTTTATACGTTCCACACTGATTTCCACTAGTACGTCGCATGTTATAATCGATTGGAATGAAATGAACCCCAGCCATACATGCACTCTAGGCCTTGACACGTCTCGAATCTACCCGGTATCATTGCACTGGGGAGAACCGCATGCGGGTAACTGCAGTTACTTTCATCCAAGATGGCGTAGGGCTCAAATTGAGAGTATTTGTCAATGTGATTTTCCCCGTTTAACTGGTATTTGTCATATGTCCATTTACTTAAGTTTCACACCGGTCATTTGTTGCTTCCTCCACCTTGAATTACCCGCATGCGGTTCTCTCCTGTGCTGGTATGCAGATGTCCATGAAAATGTCTGTCGGCTATGGATGGTTGACTTTATATACCAGTATACAGTGGTAACGATTGATCACATTATATGTAGGTCTATATTACTATCTATAAGGTAGTTTGTATGTACTCATTTCCAGTGCGTTGACCTTTTTTAGTCAACATAAGATAGAATACAATTCGTTCTGCACCAAGAAACACTTCCATTTACTTACAAAATGACACTTTGCCAAGTCTACCCCCCCCCAGCTT